>JASAND010016938.1:0-10957 GCA_030248195.1 Trissonchulus latispiculum
AAGTTTACATGAAAGCATGTAAATAGGTCAAGGTGGGACCCCGAGACTTTTGAGAGGGGTTCCAAGTTAACGAACCGAGCATGTGTAGCACTTCTGATCTATATGTTCTTCATGGCGTTTCATATCTAAAGGCAGATGAGTGGCCTGTTCTTGCCATGGACTCTGTTAAATACTGGGTTGCGACGTTTCGCCCATCATTACCTATGGGAAGTCTTCACATATAGCGTCCATACGGCCTAGTCACCGAAAGATGGGCGAAACGTCGCGACTCAAAATTTAACATCGCCCGTGGCAAGAAAAAAGCGATCATCTATCCTTAGCTAATACGTGTAGCATGTTTAGCACATGATAGTGTAAGCGCTTCATACTCTTTTTCTATTATGTACTCTTGACTATACCAAGAGTACATAACATAAGAGTGTGCCACTAGGTACACTCTGTTATCAGAGCAAAAACTATGCTCTGTTCGCTAACGGCCCCCCGCAAATTAGACCCATTGTTTCAAAGAAATTTGAGCGCTATGTTTGTGTTCTAATGAATTAAGCAGGCACAAAATTCGCTAACACACTGCTTGTTTTCGAGCTTAAGCACGTAAACATAGAGAGAATGAGTGTACCCCCGTATGAACTAGGTGCTGATTTGCGGGGGGGGGGGTCACTAAGGTCTGATTTGCGGGAGGGGGGGCAGTCGTTAGTGAGCAGAGAATAGTTTTTGCTCTGATAACATAGAGTGTGCCTAGTGGCACACTCTTATATTATGTACTCTTGACAATACTAATTGGTGTTGGCCATAATTGCTATTATACACAAAACATTAGCCTTCAAACACTACTTCTCACTAAAAGCAAGCAAAAGTAAGAAATAAGAAGTCCAAAGCTTGGTTACCAGAAAATAGAGAGCATCAAACACATAGTGTACAGAAGAAATAAATGACTGGAACACAGGGAATGCGGTGAGTGATAATACTGCAAGCAATGGTGCACGGACGCTTAATAGAGTGCAGATTATTAGTTACAGATAGATACAAATGTCAGGGGACGTATAATGTTTTCAAGCGAGACAAATGTGTAGGGGACGGTATAATAGCATTTTTCGGACACAGGGGGGAAATAGGTAAAGTACAGGGGTGGATGGACACGGCAGAAACATAATTTATTTCGTGACATCATCCTGTATAGACATTCGTTGGTCAAACATCTGAGCACTAAAATAAGTACAAAAAACACTAAACGATGCAAAAGAAATAGTACTAAAAGTAACGAGTTAAGGGGGGGGGGGCTACGAACGGGTTGGCACGACATCGTCGGAGAGAGCTACTTTTTCGCCTATTGTTAGCCAACATATCAAAGTAAAAAAGTTTAGGGTGGGCAACAATATATCTCATATACACCGTTTTTGGCAGGACGCCAAAGTACAAATTTTAGTTCGAAAAATGGGTTTTTTCAAAAAGCTATTTTTCAGCTCTGGTGAATTATCGGCTTAACCGATCTTGTCACTTTTTACCACAAATGTTTACTGTTACAAGTACTAAATATTAAAAGTATTCCGGCTTTCGAGCGTTGCTTCCTTCTTCAGCAATAACAGGTCAAAGTTTGAAATTTGGCAAAAAGTTGCGAGGTGACCGTGCGCCGTTTTCGATCTAATAAAATTGGCAGCCCCTAGCCTAGCCCAGCTTTTTACCAATTATTAGGCTCTAATTGGGGCAAACTGTGGGTAAGTTTCGAGGGTTTTGGTTTTCTGGTTAGTGTGCTAGCAAAGTTTTCGTTAAGAAATAACCCTTATTTTTAGGCCTGAAAAGCTAGCTAAGCGCAGTAAAAATGGGGTCAAAAAATTTTTTCTCCGATTTTGCCGAAAAGGTGCTTATAGGGGTTATTTGACCTGTTGAATCCGAATATGAAATCCATTTTTCGATATTACGCTTCCTTCGTGCAGTATGCGCTTACAACTGTCTTAAAGCTTTTTGGAGCGATCGCCATCCATACTTCGGGAAATCAATCTAGCATTTCTAAGCTTTGGAGCGATGTTTAGTGATCTAGCTTTCTGCACATCTTGGTACACTCACTGGCCTATAATGCGCAAAGTTTCAGTCGATTTTGCCACAGTAATTTGGAGTAATTGACTCACATCTTCGAAATGGCACCAAATAACAGCGACAATATCGATAATGTAATCTAGCACTGTGAACGCAGGGATTAACGAAATCACGTCATTTTCACACAACTTAAGCCAGATACTTGGAGTATTAATTGGAGCAAAGTTGGGTTCATTTGGTAAACCACAGCTCATTAGACGTTAGTTAACCTCCACCCGTATAGACCTACAACACCCAATTTTTCGCACTTTGATTGTATCTCACAGAAAAGTATACATTGATCTAAGGATTATTTTACACGATATCAAAGCACTATATGTCAGAACTATTTCTGGAAAATTTGGGTACCGTACCTTGCGCATAGCGATCAGGGCGCGGCGAACTTTGTGTATGTGTCATGTCGAGCTTTGGACCGACAGCACCAACTTCTGATGGCTCGACAGGACGCTACGCTGCATGGAATTCTTTCAAACTTTAAACTATTTTACACTAAACCTGATACTATTATGTGGCAAAAGACTAGCTAGCTTTTCCAACATTGAACTTTTAGTGTTATTCGTAGCCCCCCCCCCTTAAATGGATTTGCTTGCAAGCGCACCCAGAAACTAAATAGTCTGAAGACAAAAAGGTGTTTTCGTGCACTGTTCAGAATGTGCTGTAAACCAATGTGCAAAAGTGTTACCAAAGTGAGTCAGCGGCATGCAGAAAATGTTGTTTCTGTCAAAGAATTGACTAACTGATTAATGAAATTTATATACTGAAATGAATTAACATTAAAATCTGGGCAAAACAATAAGATTCGATATCATCAAAGGTGTTCTCGAATCCAGGAGTTAGCCTACAGAGAAATTATTCCAAAATTCACGAAAAGCTAACTTTCATTTCGAATAGCTGTTTATTTTGCAGTAAACCAAGTTAGAGCTGTAAATTCCCAAACTCGAGAACGCTTCAAACAAAACGAATCTGCAATGAAATCTGCAGAAAACGTGTGCTCTAAGTGATCTAATCTAAAGCCCGGTTCATACCTCTGTCCGTTTGTCCGTTTCTGGTTGTCCGTTTGTCCGCTCACCGACTAATTCATACCTTTCCGTTTTTCCGCTTGTCCGTTCGTCCGCGTGTGTTGTTGATTCATAGTTTTTAGTTTTCCGTTTGTCCGTAAGGGATGTCCGTTTACACTTCAACACTGTTATACTTTTCCGGTTGTCCGTAAGCAACAAGTATGAATCAGTTCATAAAAGGAAACCAGACAAATGGACAAACGGACAAACAGAAAGCTAGGTATGAACTGACCTATGAGTTTAGCAAAACAGACAAAAGGAGAAACGGAAATTAGGAGAAACAGACAAACAGACAATCGGAAAATAGATATGAACCAGGCTTAAATCGCGAACCCCAAACAAGAGTAATTTTGCTGCGCTGGCCGTTAACTCTGCAAGCTGAGTGCAAACAACCACACGAACAGTGTCACAAAACAGCCAAAAGGGAGGGCATGGCACTACAGGGATCAGGGCAGGTCATGCAAAAAAACGAGAGAAAAGAGGAAAATAGAGTTGGGATTAATCTAAACCTACAGATTTGACAACTCTGGATACATGTTGGCAATGAATACCACGGCATCGATAACGGACAGAAACACCCGACTTCGCGGCATCGTGTCATAGAGTCGCGTCTTGTAGAACATATGTCGTACAGTTCCTTAAACAACCAATAAAAAACTACAAATATAAAACTGCCTAAATAATATGAAAAAGACAGATAAAGACAGATGCAAAATGTGACGCACAAAACGTCATGTGAAATTTTTTGCTACGCCACTCCTAAACAATAAGATACACAAATATTAAGCAAAAGTTTAAAAAAAGTGATTTCACATCAGATGAAACGGATTCTCACCCTTTGTTCCCGCTAAATACACATTAATACCCACGTCTTCAAGCTCTTCATAGACCTAGAACATAAAAAAACAATATGCAGGACTCATATTTAAATTAACGTTTCATGACATTTCATTTTTACTGATTGTCAATTCTGTTGGATCTGCTGGTGCTGGATGCATGTAGGAAGCCATATTGACCGTTCCTTGTACTACTTTTCAGTACTGAAGACCTGATTACACTCTTTACTGAATGAACCAATTGTTTGTTTATTTGATTGCCAGAAACGTTGACAGTTCAGTTTCATCCTCACTATGTTCTGAAAAAAACGAAAATAGGAAAATCCGATTTTTTTCTACATTATATCATTATTATAATTATATCACTCAATATATAGGCTAACCTGACGCAATATACCAATACCCATGACATCAATGTAGCTGAAACTTGAGCAGTCAATGATGACACAGAGAGTGTCGCAGTCTGAGGGGTGGAGGCGACTGACGTTGGACATGAGGGAGGCGCGTCGACGGGCCTTGGCGAGGGCGTCCGGACCCCAGGCCGCCCCAGGGCCCATCACCTCCTCCGAGGGTATCGGGTACTGGGAGTAGGCCTTGGACATCCCTCGCTCCAGCTTCAGACCGTTCATACAGCTCACCTAGAAAGAACAGAGAAAAAGAAGGTATATACCGTATGAAAACAGACAAACAAAAACCAATTTTGAACTAAATATACCTAGGTAAATCGTGAGCTGAGACCACGAGACCAGTCATAGTCATAGCCTGGAGGTGAAATCGGAGGTTTTTCAAAACCTTGTAGCAGTGTGGATAAGCTTTTCCAAAAATTGTGGGCCTGCGGCGACAACAAAAATACACCAACACTTCAATTGAAATCTATTTAAAATCTATCCACAAAGTTTGGCCACAGCAGAAATTTCAAAATATTGGCTTACCTACCTACCCCCCTGAAGTTTTTCTGGCAACGCTCGTAGTCCGCCTTAAACTTGGCTTGCCCCGCAGGGAAAATTTTTTGTGACTACGACCCCCCCTCCTCTTTCCCTAAAAAAACGTCTTACATGTCGTGCATCATCACGATCGGTGGAGATAGTGACCACTTTTCCGGAGGCAGAGGACCGTCGACCACTGTCCAGCGGGACTCTAAGGGTCTCCGGCGGCACTGTGAGACCCTCAGTGGTCGGGGTCAGGGGTGGGGGCTCCACAGGAAGGGCCAGAATGGGATCCGCCCCTCGGGTGTCCATTTCCTCCTGATAGGCTTTCATGGCAACAATATCGAATTTGCACAGCTGGTAGAGACGATCTCTGAACATCTCTGCATTGCCATAGTAGAGGGGAGCGTCAAATCGGTAGATTTTCACACGAGGCAGCTCAATTACCTGAAGAACAGTCACAGGACATTTAAAGCTGAAAACTAAAGGAAGGGGAAACTGAAAATATTTAAAAACGCTTGAGAAATACGTAAAACAATCTGGAAACAAAAGTTGAGATTAAAGTTTTAAAAAAGGACAGAGGGAGAAAAGACTTACACCACCGTAGAGACCACGATCCTTGAACACTTCAGTCTTTGGAACTTGACCCAACATGGCTGCGGAGGGGCTAAAATAAAAAATTATATTATAAAATAATAATTAGCATTTAGAAATTTCAAATTATTTAACACCAAACACTTATATTGAAAGGAATATTTCCGCCAAGTATAGAAAAAATTAGAGATGCACCGGGGCCGCCACTACCGGGGCCGGGGCCGGGACCTCATCGTGGCCCCGGCCGGGGCCGGGGCCTGGAAATTGGGGGTCCAAATAGAAAATCTTCTAAAATTTTCTTGAAAATTTAAATTTTGCAATATTTTACGATATATAAACATTACTATCGTTGTTTTCATTCATATCGGCTGGAAAACAAAAGCTTTGTAACACTTTTTGACTTTCGAAATTTCAAAATTTTGGTCAAAAAATGTCAAAAATTCACAAAATTCTGCTAATTTTTGGCCCCGGTCGATACTGGGGTCTGACCACCGGGGCCGGGGCCGGGGCGGGGGCCAGGCCCCGGTGCGTCCCTAGAAAAATATCTCGAGATTTCCAATCGGAGCGTCAATATAGAAGTTAAAATAATATTAGACGTCTTGGCTACAGTAAATCATTTACAGTAACAAGGAATACAGTAACTACAGTTTTTTGTTCTGCATACAATTGTGATCGAAGAACGACAGTGACAATGGCAAAGAGTACGCTGACGGCCAAACCAAAGGTCACATCCAAGATTGCTGTGGCCAGGAATGACACCAACCAAATTGCCTACAAAATAAAAATCAAAATACACAAACAAAATAAACATTAAAGAAGCAAAACAGACAACTAAATTAAAACAACTACAACATCAATTTTTCACAAATTTGACACCAAATACTGAACTGAACGAATTAAGACATGAAAATACAATTGTTTATGTATCATTAGTAAAAAACAAATAAAAATTAACTAATTGATGGTGATATTAAACTTACGAAATCAATTTTGGAAACCCGCCACAGATTCGGCAGCTCACAAAACTGCATAAACATTCCTTTCAGAGCTACCATGATAATTGCTGCCAGAACGCACTGCAACAGAAATATATACAAGAAATTGCAAAAAATTGCAAACATTTGAAAAATATAACAGAACACATCATTTAAACACAATCAACATAATTAAACTGCACAGTTTAGAAAAAATTAGATAAATTGGAGGAATAAACAAATCTTTTTTTCAAATAAATTCTTACCACAGGCAAAGGTTTGAACAATGGTCCCAAGAACAGCAGAACAAACAAAACCACGACACAGGATATCACTCCCGCCAGCTAAAAATATACGTCGTAAATTTTATAAAAATTGTATGAAAAATATGGTAATAAATAAAAATAAATTCTAACGAATTCTAATTTTCACAAAAAACTACTAAATATTAAAGTAAACCACTTAGCCAATAATCACTAACCATCCAATCAAAATTAAACGAGAATCGAAAATCAATTTCTTTTTCCGTTCTGCTGTACTCTAGTCCAATTTCAAATTAATAAATAAATTTAAATTAAATTAATTTAAATTAGTTAAATTACAACGAGGACAACCGGACAAAGCTTACTCTTCAGATCAGGGTCTTACCCGGACCATATCAAACGGAAGGGAGGAGGCAAGGGTAGAAGCGAAATTGGGAGAGCGTGCAAGTGCAGTGCAAGCAAACAGTAATAGCAATTGCATGCAAATAAAGCCAGCCAAAACAACAAATATAATACATGCTGATGAAATAAAATAAAAAATTATTTCAACTTTTGAAAACAGTTCAACTCGAAAAAAGTTGTAGAAAAGAAGAAAGTATATGGGAAACTCAGCAGAAAATAATAATTTAGGAACTTGAAGCAAGCAAAAAGCAACAGGTAAGAATTAGTATATAAACATAGAACTGAAAAACGGTAAAAAGGAAAAACATAGGAATTGACAAGCAAAAAGGAATATAGAAAACAACTAGAAAAAGTTTCTAAGCTTTCTCCATTAATATGTATATAGTTGTTAATCAGCTAATCTCAACAGTGTTTTGTATCTGCAGCTAGACTACGTACTTATATGTTAAGTTCAGTGAAACTTGAACAGGCAGAAAACTTTACCAACATGCTAACATCAGGCAGAGAATTGCAGAAGGCAGAAGGGAAACCTAAAATCTACGGGAAAATTGTTAAAATTTGGAAAAATTGTCAGATCCACCAGCGGGGGCCAACAAAGAACTCCAAAAAAGCTGACTAGGTATTTAACATTCTTCAATATACGTATATCTTTATCGATTTATCGATCTCTATATATGTACTTTAATTTTTAATTATAATTTTGTCTCCAAATCAATATTTATATTTCTTCATATTCTCCTTCCTCCAAAATCCACCCAATCAAAATACGAAATATCCTTTGTCAGACGTACGAAAATTAATTTAGGCTATTCTAAAACCCACAGGGTCGTAATTGAAACTACCTATTTCCAACAGAGACCAAACAAAATTAAACGTCTTCACTGGTAGCAAATAGCCTAGTCCAAAGGGTGAATGTCATTTTAATCTAAAACGGCGAGCGAAACAATGGGAAAAGAGTTGGGTATCTTTAGCTAATCTAATCCAATCTAATCTAATTTGCACAATCTTTCATTCAAAACGGGAGGGAACGTTAATTCCACAGCACAGCAAGCACTGATCCATGCGACAATCTCAGGCGATTTCAGACAAAAGGGAGGGAACTAGAGACCTGAGATTTCGCACCAGAATTCTCATTCACCACACTTCGAGCTAACGCCCCGGAACAAACGAAACAGTTGAAAAAGGACATAAAGATTTCCGTGTTGGCAAAGGCAAATAATTCCTGAAAAAAGTGACAAAACACAAAAAACAACTGGTTATGTACCTTAAAATTTGTTTGGAACAAAAATATATATATACTCACAGACCATAAAACTAAAAAAAAGTCCAAAATACATAATTAGCAGAAGAACACTGACATACAGAGAGCACTGTACAGAAATGAAATTTTACACATTCAATAACAAAATAGTACCGAAATTAATAGATATATACATGATGATTACGTCCAAATTAGAAGTAGAACTTAAATTTGTTTACATAACAAAGTGGACTAGCACAGTATTAGTTATTATCGGCGAGTAATATGTGTACCGTTCCGAGCTGTGTACGTACGTTAATGTTAGATTAAAAATTCAACATAAAACCTATAGTACGACCAAAAAATGTGTGTACAAACTTTGACCATTTTTTAAAACCCGAAAATTCCGGTTTTCGCGAATTCCGGAAATAGAGTGCATTTTCAAGAGTTCGTTCTATTATAAAAGTTGTTCAGCTCATTAAGAGCTTTCGAATGATACCCATCTTGTCGGTATTGGATAAACTTTTTAAAATCCGGGAATTTTTAAAACCCGGGATTTCGGAAATGGGGTGCATTTTCGTGAAAAGCTTGTAAGAGCAAAAATGTGAAGTTGGACCAGCTCTATGCGATCGTGGAAACAAAATTTCGATAGCAATTAAAATTCGACGAAAAACTAAAAATTTTAGATTTTAAGTAAATGAAACCCGGAATTCTGGATTTTTCTCGATTTTCGAAATTTCGAGTTCCTGACGATTCTAAAAATATATACATTGTTGAGATTTACTCCAAAGGCTAATCTGCTATAAACGGTTAAATTTTGTACACATATTTTTTGATCGTACTATAGTTCCGTTATAAATATTATGTACACTAGCGTAGCCAGAACTTATGTATATGTATGTGGTAGACCAGATAGCGAAGTTAGACAAAGAGTCTAGTCATTTTACACACTTCGCAAAGTGGCTAGACACATTGCGCAAGTTTTGTCAGAGTGATGTTTTTGTGCAATGTGTCTAGGCACTTCGCGAAGTGTCTAACCTTAACACAGGCAGAAAATTTCATTTGTCATGAACTCCAATCAATTTGTTTGTTGACAAATTAAACTATGGTTCAACTTTCTTTGAAATATTTAGTTTTTACATATTTTACTGGACACTTATTCTTACGTTTCTACAGTCTGTTGTAATGGGTAATCCTCCAGCGTGCAATTAAATTCTCCACAATCGCTGGAAAAATCCGTCGTATTTTTGGCAAAAACTACATTTTCAATCAATACAGACACAGAAATAAAGCTAAAAGCTGAGAAAACTAGACGAAATTCACGTTGTCGATTTCATAATGATTAAAAAACTAAACCATGTCTCGAGAAATATTTGCTTCACTCTGCAAAAAATCTGAAAAATTTTACTCTTTTTCTAAAATGCAGTAAAACAATTTTAGAAAACCACAAATAGTTTCATTGTGTTGTTTTGACTTGGTTACAATAGACTGCAGAAACGTAAGTATAAGTGTCCGGTAAAATATGTAAAAACTAAATATTTCAAATTTCCGAAAGTTGAACCATAGTTGTGTCAACAAACGAATTGATTGGAGTCATATAGTTCATGGCAAATGAAATTTTCAGCATGTGTCTAATGAAAGTTAGACACTTCGCGAAGTGCCTAGACACTTTGCACAAAAACGTCACTCTGACAAAATTTTCGCAATGCGTCTAGGCACTTTGCGAAGTGTCTAAAATGACTAGGCACTTCTAGAAGTGACTAACTTCGCTATCTGTCTACCAAATATATATACCTAATGATAAAAAATCCCCCTCCAAATAAGAAAAGAAGGTAAAACAAAAGAAAAATGGACTCAGAATCCGATAAAAATTAGAAAAATTAAAGCCTGACCTAAGCAATTCAAAGCATGTTTTAGAATGAAAATGAAGCGTAAAATATGAACACAGAGAATCTCAACACCTAACAGTTAAGAGAACTGCATACGTAATAGATATTCAAAGAAAACTAGAATATATTTCATAAAAATATAACGACACATTGCAAAAGAATTAAGAAAGTGACTATGATATACACGTAGAGGCCAAATAAATATATATAGTCAGAAATTGCATGAATATAACACAGAAAGTAAGAAATGATAAAATTTGAGCTAAACAATATAACCTTACAGGATTAGTGTGCTAATAATAATACAGAAGCTGACTGACCACGAAAGCAACACAAAACAACGAATGTTGAAGCTGTGCCTGAATTCAGAAGTTTTCTCCAGGAAAAGTTTCTCTAGTTTCGGAGAGAGAGAGAGGTGCCAAGAGAAATTGGAGGAGAAATAAATGACAGATTTAAGAATAACGGCAGGAGAAGTCAAGTGGGTGGCGTCAGGACTAGGGTACCCAAACTTGGTGAATTGTACTTAGAATTAGAATTCGGAAAAGGGAGAAGAAAGGGAATTGTGAGGAGGGGGGTCGGAGGTTGGGGGGGGGGGTGGAAAGATTGATCTGACCCGCTTTTGCTACCGGCAGATTCGTTAACACTGCTTCGAGACAAGGAGGCCCCAGCGGGTCAGCACTCAAC
>JASAND010016940.1:0-22329 GCA_030248195.1 Trissonchulus latispiculum
AACCCCAATGCTAGGATGGCCCCTTATGGTACCCTACGACAGGAGCCGGTAGTGGATGTGGGTGGTCGTAGGAGTAATCGCAAGCCTGAGCCTGAGTAATCGCAAGCCAACATGCCATAACTACCTCGTGCTTACGAAAACTAGCAATTTGGAATGTTCGAACTCTTAGCCAAACTGGAAAGTTGGAACTGTTATGTGACGAACTTACAGAATACGGCTACGACCTTGCTGTACTCTCGGAGGCGAGGCTGCAGGACTGGGCAATTTTTCAGCACCACGTCAACATCTGCCAAGTCATTCCTGGTATGTCATTCCGGCGGTCAAACCCATGAGCGGGGAGTGGCTTTCCTGGTTTCTGCGAAGCTTTCGAGTTCAGTGATGAGCTTTTCGCCATTCTCTGATAGGCTAGCCCTTCTAGAACTAGCTGGCCAGGTACCTACCTTCATTGTTGGCGCCTATGCTCCTACAAATCCATCTGCTGATGAATCGAAAGACGCTTTCTATGACGACCTGCAGACTGTCCTTAGTTCCATCCCAAAAAATGCCTTGGTGCTGTTATGTGGGGACTTTAACGCCGAATGTGGTGTAACTCGTGATGGCTGGGAACGTACTCTGGGTCCTTTTGCTCACGGAGTGGCAAACGATAACGGCCTGAGATTACTGAGCTTTGCCTCATTTAACAACTTGGTGGTGGGTAATTCTCTTTTTAGTCACCGCGAATCCCACCAAATCACTTGGCGCTCCAACACAGGAAACTGTGCAAAAGTTTTGGACTACGTATTGGTGTCCCGCCGCTTCAGGTCAGCCATTGAAGACGTTAAAGTAAACTGTGCAGCAGCTATTGGCTCTGATCACTCGCTGGTTGGAGTCCGCATCCGATTGCACCTAAAAACTGCCAAACGCGCCCCGAGGATTCAAAAGACGGACACGAAAAAATTGGCCGATTCAGTCATCAGGTCAAACTTCCAGTTGGCTGTTTCAAACAGGTATGCCGCGCTAGAGACAGCTGATGATTCAGTAGAGGCTGGTTGGGACGAGTTCAAATCTAACATCTGCCAGGCTGTTGCAGCCTCCGCCCCCCAGTTCAGCATTCGAAGCACCGCTGGATATCTAGCGACACACTACAGCTGGTGCAGCGGCGCAGAGCCAGAGGAAACAACAACTGCTTAAGGAATCGACTGAACAGGGCCATTAAAGCTAGTCTACGGAAGGATGAAGAAGCTTGGTGGACCAAAGAATGTGAAAAGGTTGAGCAGGCTGCGAGAACCGGAGACCAGCGAACTCTGTTCCGCACCATTGAAGCCATGACCGGACCCTCCACTCGACGAGTAGCAGCCGGTTCGATGAAGGATGTCCAAGGAAATGTCCTCGCCACTGACGATCAGCGGCTCTCCCGATGGACAGAGTATATACTTCAGCTCCTTGCTCAATCGTAACGATCCAGCCAATTTAGATCAGCAGCTTTTAGAATTGGCCGAGACTAGCCCCCCTGATAATACGATCTCGACAGATGAACCATCCATAGAAGAAGTAAGGAAAGCAATTGGAAACATGAAGCCTGGGACGGCAGCTGGCGTTGATGATATTGCAGCAGACTGCCTGAAACAGGGAGGAGATGCTGTGCTGATTCCCTTGCAAGCCCTTCTCTGCCATATCTGGCGAGAAGGTCGGGTGCCACAGGACTGGAAGGACGGCATTATATGTCCCCTATTCAAAGGAAAAGGAAGCCGACAGGAGTGCAAGAACTATCGTGGTATAACTCTGCTCTCTGTCTGTGGTAAGCTGCTCGTTTCCATAATCCAGAATCGTCTCCGACCGAAACGGGAGGCTAAGTCCGCAGAGGAACAATCTGGATTTCGCCCTGGGAGAAGTACCATCGATAACATCTTCAGCTTGCGCCAGATTTTGGAAAAACGGATACGTCATGGGCAACACCTCGTCGCTATATTTGTTGACTTTGCCGCAGCATTTGACAGTGTACATCGGCCTTCGCTTTGGTGTGCTCTCCGAGCCGAAGGAATTCCCGAAAAGCTGGTCACTCTGCTGCAAAGCCTTTACGATGGAGGCCGCAGCCGCGTCAGATCAGCACAAAAGCTGTCTCCCCCGTTCAACGTGTCAACTGGAGTGCGTCAAGGCTGCGTAATATCGCCATTGCTGTTCAATCTGGTTGTGGACTGGGTCATGTCTAAAATACAAAGGACTGGCGTCCAAGTGGGAAATGACCTAAATGTTTCTTACCTGGCATACGCCGACGACCTTATATTGCTTGCGGATACAGCAGAGGAAGGTCAGCTATACCTGGACGGTCTGGCAGAAGCCGCTGGAAGGCTGGGACTGGTGATTAATTCATCTAAGACCAAAGTGTTTGGCGCCGACAACATTCACTTGAGCGGGAACCACATTGAGGAGGTCCAGAGCTTTTTATATTTGGGCTCCCAAATCAGCAGTAACACTGTCTCCCCCCAAGAAGATGTTGATAGCCGCATCGCTAAGGCAACCTCGGCGTTTGCACGACTCCGCCCGCGACGTTGGAATAGACCGATTAGCCTCGCCGTCAAGTTAAGAGTATACAATAGTGTCGTTCTCGCTGTTCTGCTCTATGCCAGCGAGACTTGGCGACTTCTGGAGAAGGATCAGCGGCGGCTCGAGGTGTTCCAGATGTCGTGTTTGCGTCAAATTCTGGGCATTTCGAGACTACACAGGCACACAAACGACAACATCCGCAGAACGTGCCTCAATCAGCATACTATTTCATCGCTGATAACGGGTAGACGTCTTCGTTGGTTCGGCCATGTATGCCGAATGCGTATGGATCGTCTGCCTAAATCAACCCTTCTTACCCCGAGGCCACCCGCTTGGCGGTGCTGCCGGACTGCTCCGAAGAAGACGTGGATTAACCTGATAGAAAATGATGTAATCCACCTGAAACCAGCTTACGGTGGCGCTATATGGGCAAGAGATTGGCTAACGATTTGCCAACAACTAGCGGAGGACCGGGTGCAATGGAGAAACATCGTGGCAGACGGGATGGCAAGCCATAACCGCGCACGCGGTTGGAGGCATTAAGTGCAAGTAAGTGCAAGTGCAGGCCAAGCTCCCTGGAGGGAGTGGACCTGGGGATGGCGGGAAGACCAATTCTGGCTGAGAGGAGACTGGCCTCCCAGGACGCTGAGAGTTCCCTTGAAAGGTGGGAGTTTGCAGCACGAAAGTCTATGGGGACAGTTGTTTGGTCAAGAGTGGTTCCAATGTTCGCCAGATAGTCAGCTTTGTCGTTACCCGGAATGTTCGAATGTCCTTGAATCCAGAAGATTTCAAGTCCGCGGGGCTGAGTGGCTAGGATCTGGGCGAGCAGGGACCAGATTCTGCCTTCTTTCGATCCTGTAGCTTTCACCGGGCCAGATTGAAGCTTCCTCACGGCAGATTGCGAGTCTGAGAAGAGCCTGATGACTTCATCACTGGGGGTCGCTACGTTGAGGATCCATTCTAGCGCGAGTTCCAGTGCATGCATTTCCGCGTCGTAGCTGGACGCGAGTTTGCCAGCTGGGTCTACAATGTTCCTGGTGCGATCTAGGCGTCGGTGTTGGACGAAGACTTCGCTACCTCCACACATAGTGCCTGATACCGCAGATCCGTCGGTATAGGCTTCTATATCAGGAGGGGGCATAGAGTTCAGGAGACGCAGGGTGGCTGAGGTTCTGTGATCAACAGTATCAGATCTGGAAACAGAGGAGGCCAGGTCGTTGCTGATGATTAGGCCGGGCGGTGTGCACCAGGGCGGGAGGGGGCCAACTGGGGCCAACTTCTCCTTTTGGATATTTGAGAGACCCGTAGATTGAGAGAGGGCTCGCCCGACTTCTCTCCACGAAGCCTGTGAGGTAAGTCTCTGCCTGACAGGTTCTTGGAAGGAGTCAGCTGTTGGGTTGGAGTCATTGGCATCGTTGGTAGGCAGTTGCCGTGAGGAGTTTCGCTCTGGTGGAGAGAGGGACCAAGCCGGCTTCCTTCAGGGTGAGTTCGGCAGGAGATCCACCTGGGCATCCGGTGATGGCGCGTGCAGCTTCATTTTGGACCACTTGAAGTTTCTGCAGATTGCTAGGTGCCGTTGTGGCCATCCAGGCAGCACCGCAGTACTCCAAAGCTGACGCGATGTAGGCCAGATAAATGAGGCGGAGATCTTCCTTGCTGCAGCCCCATTTCGTTCCAGAGAGTGACCGTAGGATGTTGTTTCGCTTCCGGTACTTGGAAATGAGCTGATCAATGTGGGCTCGGAATGATAGCGTTGGGTCAAATTTTACACCCAGGAAGGTTGGATGCTTGTTGACCGGGATGCGCTGACCTCCAAGGGTTAGATTTGGTTGGAAGTTCTGTTCCTTGTTCCATGTTGTAAAAACAGAGCATTCACATTTCTGAACATTGATCACCATTTTATTTTCCGTAGCCCAGGCAGCGATCGCATGCAGAGCAGTCTGGATCTTCGCCTCTGCGTTGGCGATTTTAGCGTCCCTGGCCCAGATGGCTACATCGTCGGCAAAGAGATCTACACGCCATCTGGGATGTCGCTAGCTAGGGAGTTGATGAAGATCTGAAACAAGGTTGGTGATAGGACGCAGCCTTGGGGGGCACCACAGGCGAACCGCCTGAACCGGCTGCTGGCGCCTTCGCATTCAACTTTATACAGTCGATCAGAGAGGAAAGCCCGTGTCCAGTTTACCAGGCAAAGAGGGATGCCGGCGTCGATCATGGCCCGAAACAGGCCGTAAAGCCAGACCCTGTCAAAGGCTCTAGAAAAATCAGTTCATGTTCTTCGGCATTAGCAATGGCTGAAAATGCGATTTTTGGCATAAAAATTGAAAAAATTTTGGGGGGGGTCTAAAAAGGGCCCCCCCCAAAATTGCGGGGGAGGGGGCCCCCCACCCCAAATCTCCGTTACACCTATGGGGAGGGGCCCCCCACCCAAAATCTCCGTTACACCTATGAGAGTAGTTGAGGTCGGGTAGGGGAGGAGGGGTTCTAGCCTCTCCGTGGGGTCGTCTCACAGGGGGCAAACTAGCCTGGTATCGGCTCTGAACGTCCTCCACAGATGGTCCAGGAAGTGGCACATGCAGGTCAATGTTGGCAAATGCGAGTCTATGTCCTTCACTACGCATAATGCTGAAGCCAAGCGCCGCCTTAGTCTGGATTTCGGTGGAGAGCCAATCCCCTGTCGGGACGCCGTCACCTTCCTGGGCGTCACCTTTGACCGTCTCTTCAAATTCGGATCGCATGTCGCAAATCTCAAATCCAAGCTGGCCCCCCGGATGCGTGTGCTGTCATCCCTATCCGGGAAGGACTGGGGGCTGACCAAAGAGGATCTCAGGACTGTTTATGTCACGTTCGTCCGCTCTGCCCTTGAATACTGTGCGGGGGTGTGGGGGCTTAATGCTGCTCCTACCCACACCTGCACGGCGGAAAAGATCCAGAACCGGGCATGTAGGCTGATCACCGGGTGCCATAGTGCATCCCCTCTGGAAGCTCTGCAACTGGAAGCGGGCGTAATACCATTCAAACTCCGGATTCAGTACCTGGCAGCGAAATCGTACGAGAAGAATCAACGACAGCCTGCTAGCAGCTACCAGTTCCAGACTATCCAGCCGCCAGCCGACCAGCAGCGTACTCTCAAATCCCAGCCGAGCTGGCGACGTAGAGCCTCCACAACTGCTGATACGACCGGGCTGAACGAACTCCCTAGAGAACCTCTATGCAGACTGCCCCCAATACCCCCGTGGGGTCGAACAGTAAATCTCCAAACCGATGACTCGCTCCGCTCCACCTGTCCCAGGGACGCGCCCCCCACAGAGAAGAAGAGAGCGGCACAGGACTATCTGGCCAGGCTGCCACCGGTAGACTATACCATATGGACCGATGGATCTGCCTCCGGAGGGACCGAGAGAGGCGGAAGCGGTGTCTACGTCATGGATGCCGCTACCGGTCGCCGGACTCATCTCGCCTACCCTGCCGGATCCTTCTGCTCCAGCTACCGGGCAGAGGTCCTTGCGATCAGGCAGGGGCTCCACTGGCTTCAGTTCCGCGCCCGCTGGTCCTCCACTAAATCTGTCCGAATCTGCACGGACTCTTTATCTACGGTGCAGCGATTTTCCTCTGGTCCTAAAACAATGTGCACAAAAATTGAATCTGACATCTGGGAGACCCTCAACTGGCTGTCATCACTGGGGGTAACCTTCTCTCTGGTCTGGGTGCCCAGTCACTGCGGAATCTACGGTAACGAGCGAGCTGACTATCTGGCCCGCAACGGAGCTAAGATGCGACAGGAAGCTGTACCTGTCGACTATGTCACAGCCGTGGCTGTCATCAGAAGAAAAACTGTCGCAGAGTGGTATTCAGGACTGTCCCACCCACGCTCGAAATCCATATACCGGGACAAAGGACCAGTCCCGCCTGAATCAGAGGCCGGCCTGCTGAAATCCGAACGAACAACTTTGTCCCAACTGAGATCTGGGAAATGTCTATTGCTGGCGCAATATCGACACCAGGTCAATCCCACCCTCTACCCATCCCCCCTTTGCCCAGACTGCCTCAAGAACGAGGAAACTCTAGAACACCTGATTCTAGAGTGTCCTGCTACAGATACCTCCCGGAGACTCCACCTTGATTGCAGCAATGGATTGGCTGTCCTCTGGGAATCCCCAAGGGGAGTTGTGGACTTCCTAAGGGGTACCGGACGACTCTAGGGTTGTCCGGCTATATGGATTCGCTCCGCCAGGCCCTACAGATGATGATGATGACCTAATGAATAGGATGTGGAAAAGAAAAATAAAAGTAAATATATAGAAGAATGGAATAGAAGTAAATAAAAATCGGGAAAGCTTTTAGAAATTTCAAAAAAATTGCTATGGAAAGGTTTAAAAAGACAAAATATGAGGAAATTAAGTAAAAGAGAAGTCAGTTTCGCGCCGTCGTAAAATATAAATTTTTTCCGTGCGCACGGACAAAATTTTCCTTTACGTCTATGGTTTCGATGTGACAGCCCCCTCCCCCATAGTTTCCCTGGAACTTTGGGTCTGGGGGGGGTTAATCTTGGAAGGTTGGTGGTCGACCCAAGAAATGTGATGGGGGTACCCCCCAACCCCCCCCCAGAATTCGGACCTCAGAAATTTCGAAAAATGGGCAAAAAATGCAAAATTTTCTGTAATTTTGCCCTTTTTTCTTCAAAACAAGGCCTGTTTTCAACGGTTTAGGCGTTTTTGCACCGTTTCAAAGTGATTTTAAGTCAAAATTTTAGAAAATTTTTTAAAAAATGACCATTTTTTGGCCACATTTAGCTAACTTTTTAGGTCAAAAAATCGCTGGGGGGGTTCGGGGGGGGGGTAGCCGAAAGTTGGGGGAGGGTATCTCAAAAATTCTGGGAGGGAGGTGTAACGGGGATTTGGGTTGGGGGGGGCCCTCCCCCCCCAATTTGGGGGCGGGCCCCCTTTTTAGACCTCCCCCAACCCCCCCAAGACCCCCCAAACCTCCCCCAAAATTTTTTCCTATTTTTATGCCAAAAATCGCATTTTCAGCCATTGCTAATGCGAAAAAACATCCAACCATTAACTACAGTCCCGGCTGAAAGTAACCTTCCTTTTTTCGCGAGCAATTCGCGAATTGCTCGCGAACGTTAACAAAAAGTGCTCGCAAGTTTCCTCGAGCAGCCAGTTTTTGCTTTCATTTTTCAAAAACCTATTGGACAGCTTATTCAAAACAATTACAATCGTGCTTAAAGCATACGTATCTTTGTATATGTATGCATGCATATAAGTGTATATGATGTGTATGTAAGCTTAACTGTTTCAATGCAGCTGTCCAGCTTTATGAACACATGTATATACATATATATATATATACCGTAATGTGTGTTGATGCCTTTGACATGGAGCATGCATGCATATGCATGTAATGCACATTAAGCAGCAGCATAGACACGTAGGGCGTATAATAGCCAGTACGTAAGCAGCAGCAAAACAGTGTACAAAAAATTTGAAATCCAGAAAGTAGGCTTAAAAACTGTAAACACAAATACAAAAACACTACGAGCAGACGCGAGCATTACACAAAAAGTAATGGGGATTTTCGCGAGTTGCTCGCGAATTGCTCGCAAACAAAAGGGTATGTAACGTTCAGCCGGGATTGTAGTTTTAACATTAGACAGGGGTTTTAAACTCGAAAACTTGGTTGCCAACATGCTTCTAACTACAAAATAAGGTCAATATTGAGTCAGAAAGTCCATAAAACTGCTGAAAACGTGTATTTCACGCACTAATGAACACTTTAAGCCAAAAATTTGAACATTTTTAAAAGATTTTGCAAAATTTACCCTAAAAATACCCGATTTTTGGCCAATTTTTCGCGCCTTCGGCGCGACTACCCCCCCCCCCCCGGTTGGGGGGGGGGGCCGGGGGCCCCCAAAAATTTTTGGAGGCAGTTTGGAAAAATGGCTGAGGGGGTTACCCCCCCCCAAACCTCCCCCCAATTACACCTATGGATAAAATTGGTCAAAAACTTTGGGGGGAGTACCCCCCCCCCAGCCCCCCCAAAGGAATCTATGTCCTGCCCCGCCCCCTCCGTATATGTGCGTTCCTTTGCCTGACCTTGATTATTGATATTATGAAGCTAGGAGTCCACATTTGTGTTCTGTTGCTTTAGTAAGCACAAACAATTGGTTAGAGTATATAATTTCACATGTGAAGATAGGGTCACATGACTTGGCCTAGGGTCCCATGACTCTTGTCGGGGTCACGTGACAGAACAAAAATTTGATTTCAAGGCTTCAGAAGCTTAAAAACTCACCTTATATACAAGTTTTTCGGTGCGTAGAATTCAGATCTGGTACAAGTGTTTAGGTACGCAACAACTTTTGCCCACATAGGTGATCTTGATTGCTGATCATCTCCCGTGTCCGGAGGGTCCGGGCCGGGTCCACCTGCCGGACCTTCTGCCAGAAGAGGGCTAGGTACCTAAAACATGCGCTATATAGGTTTTTGAGGTCGCTCAGCTAGAATTTTACCTCGTTTTACCCTAGCGGTTGTGCCAGAGTTTTTTGCAAAAAGTTAAATTCAATCCTTGTATATGGTTGGAGAGTTAGGACATGTCACATCACATGCATAATATGGGATAGCTGTGCAAAATCCATAGTGAGTACCAGCACAAATTTCAATTTTAGTCCGGCGTTGTCAGAGGGTCGGATTTTGGTTGGGTTGACTATTTTTGGAATCCTGGTGACGGTCGGAGGAGTTGGGCCTCGGCAGCCAAACTTTTTTGTGAATTTTCGGGGTGATTTGTTTGTGAAACTTGCTATAGCAGGCTGCATAGCTGAATAATATCTATTATATATAAGATATAAATCTATACTATTATATACGTATACATAATATATCTACGTGATTTTGTATGCTTCTCTCACTTGACATAATATACTCGTACTTTGTTTTTCTATTCAGCTTGAAGATGTCTGTTCTTGGAAGAGAGTTGACCGACTCTAATTCTGTTTTTCTGCTTTGCGACGTTCAAGAGAGGTTTCGTGATCACGTGGCCTATTTCAGTGTTCTGGAGGATGTCTGCAGTCGTTTGGTGATTTATTAATTTTGTCGATTATTATAACGTTGTTTTATTTATATGTGTGTATATATATATACATATACGTATATACGTACGTATATATAGTCAATCGGGAAAAAACTTCAAACTTCTGGACGTGTAGAACTCATTTTTTGGAATTATGGGAAAATTCTTGTAGTTTGAAGAATGGCAACCCCTACGGATTATTTTCATGTATTAATGACTTCTCTGCACTGGCAATAGAGAGTACGTACTTTGTGATTTATTTCCTGGGAAAAAAGCCAAAATCGGGAAAAAAAGCCAGTCATCGGGAAAAAAGCCACTTTGGTCGAAGCATATCCTGAAGGCGTAAACCAATTCTGAGTGTTCCAACGTGTTCAGCGTCGCTTATTTACCCTAGATTTGTTGTTTACCGAGGCAAATTGCCTTCGTAAAGCATTTAATAGAACTTTTTAGTTTGCAGCATAAACTGGCTAGGTTTCATCAAATATAACGTAAACATACAAATTTTTTAAAAACTTGCTAAAACGAAGGCTAACCACAAAATAGTGTTTTCCAATGAATTCGTAATGCTCTTTTTGGCCAAATGTGCCAGTTTCAGGATGAAATGTGGAGTGTAGCGGTCAAAACGACTGACGTGACATATTAGTCCAAAAGTTGCTCATTTCAGGGACTGTCCACCTGAAAACGGTATTGCTTTGTAAAACTTGAATTGCTGATGATTTTCATAATAGTTATCATGCCAGAAATCCAGAAAAACTGCTCACTATGGGTCTCGCAAGCGACTGGCTTTTTTGCCGATGGGTCAAAATCATCGGAAAAAAGCCGCACCTGCTCAGAGACAACGTGACATTCTGAACTGTTTGCAATTGTATGAGGATAAAGCCAGACATGTTCTCTCTTGATTGCAATAGAAATTATTCAGATAGCGTTATTGACGCTAAAGTTATGAATTTTTGAAACATTACCGTTTTCCTGCCTTTTCAGGAACAAAATTTTCCAAAAAATGGCGACCCCGCCGTTGACTATAGAGGAGAGATAGAAAGCTAAAAATCGGCGTGTGGGCTTATATTGAGGTCGCCATTCTACACGCCAAATATTACTGCAATAGCTCCACCCGTTAGGCCACAGCAGTCGTGGCTTTTTTCCCGAAATTTTGACGTGGCTTTTTTTCCCGATTATATGATATGTATATACGTATATTAGGGATCGACCGGAATTCCGGTTCCGGTACTTTTTGGTTCCGGTTCCGGTTTTTAAAAACGTACCGGAACCGGAACCAATTTTAGCCTATTATCAAAAGCAAAATTTTATTAAAATTTTCAAAAATTTTATCAAACTTCTTTAAAACTTTTTGAAAAAACTGCGATTCTCTTATAACCAGAATATTATTTATACAAAAATTTTCGCCTGCGGCGCTATTGCATTATATACTTAGAATGTTTTGAATTTGTAATAATAATGTCTAATGTATCGTTGTTATGAATATTAATATATATATTATAAAACAAAAATAATACTTAATAACTCAGATTAGATAGCACAAGACCGCCGAAACTTTTAAATTTAAGAGTACCTAATGCTGAATTGAAATTATTGAAGCCTTACCGTCGACCTATGCTATTTCAAAATTATATAGTGCGCTGTTGTATAATCAAATGTCAGTTTTAAGCTTAAATTTAATCTTTTACGTCGTATATATATTGTTGTATGAATGCCCAATCCGCTTTTGCGGGCCTTTTTTCGAAGATCTGTGCCCACATTCATAATGGAGTTTAGCTCATCGAGTTTAGTATGTTGGGAAGTTTAAGCACCTTATATTTCACTTACCGTTCAAAAGTTGCGCCCCGGACCGGTTATGGAGGCGATGTTTTTTTCCGGTTTCTCCTATTTGATGGTTGTATTGTATATACATAATGTTCGCCGCTTTCACGGGAACTGCAACGGTGGACCAACCTAAAGGGCTATAGGGTCTAGTAGTACCCTCTAAAGAATGTAAGAATCACAACTTTTTTGCGCCGCAGCTGCGCCACAGCGCCGCAGTGGCGCAGCAAAGTCGGCTCATAGCGAAAAGTGACCATTTTTGTGGTCGTCGCTCAGGTCGAACATTACGAGCTGGAGCTGATTTCTTTTTATATTCAGAAATTACATATATTGAACTAACTAACGGTCTAGGTTGCGTTTCTTTATCACTTCCCTAGCATCCACAGTGGCCCGTCAAAGATGCCGAAAATTCGAAAAATGAAAAATCGAAATTTCTCGCTATCTATTCAACTTTGAAACTCAAATCTTCCATACAATGGTTTTCTGACACGGAAAATCGATTCCCGCAGTCAGTTTTACCGTCAGACCCAACCATCTTGCTGGGCTGATCCCGCTTTGCCGTCGGGAGGGTCAAGTCGGAAACCGCTTCCTGGAGGTTCATAGTAGGCTTTACCTGGCTTCTCAAAACTTTGTCTATAGAGGTTTTCTGGTGTGGCCACCTCATTCCCGGTATCCTTTTTGCCGTCCGACGTACCTATTTTGCTGGGCTGGTTCCAGTTTGCCGTTTTAAGGGTCAGTCGGGCTGGGGTCAAGTGGTCGAAAACAAAATTTTTCAAAAGTGGTCAAATTTGGTATCAAATAAAGCCCTAAGTGAGCTGAATAACTTTTGTCATATAACCGCATACCCAAAGTGGCTGTAGAGGTGGGGTGGGGTGGGGACTTGGCGATTTTGGGTTAAAAATAAAATTTTTCAAAAGTGGTCAAATTTGGTATCAAATGAAAGCCCTAAGTGAGCTGAGCAACATTTGTCATAGAACTGAGTATCCAAAGTGGCTGTAGGGTGCTGTGGTGGGGCGGGGCGAGGGCTTATAGGCGATTTTGGGTCAAAAATAGAATTTTTTCAAAAGCGGTCAAATTTGGTGTCAAATGAAAGCCCGAAGCGAACGGAAGAACTTTCGCCATGGAACCATCCACCAAAAGTTGCTGTCGGATTTACGCCTTTACTTTATCAACCGGAATTTAAAGGATCGGCATAGGCCCAACACACATTATCCCCTTTTGTGCGGAGCATTTTTGTTACTTATATACGTACTTAAACACATATATATAATATACGACGGCATTGGGTATATATATACCGCAGGGTATTTTTTACAGGGGGGGGGCGGGGGCCCCCCGAAATTGACCTTCCCCCCCCGAAAATGCCTCCCCCCCCGGAAATCGCCCCCTCCCGGGATTTTTGCTTCCCCCCCCGGGATTTTTTGGAGGCCCAAATTTTTGCCAAAATGGGCCAATTTTCAAAAATTTTCCGGCTTCGCCGGAGATGTTTTCGTAAAAATAGCTATTTTTAGCTTAAATCCTGGCATTTTTGAGAACTTTTTGCGTTTCACCATGTATAATACGCCAAAAAATACCATGTTTTGGCTCATTTTTGCAAAAAATTGTCCCCCCCGAAAATTCCCCCCCCCCCCCCCCGAAAAAAATCCCTAAAAAATACCCTGATTCCGGGGTCTGAAAGCTGGGATTTCAAATCAGTTTTCGAATAGCATTAAAAAACTCCGATGCAGGTTCAAGTAAATTCTGGCTATTATATATCAGGCGCGTAGAGGGGGGACAGAGGAAAGTTCCCCCGAAATTGTGGGCCCTCCAGAATTTTTCCGTGCCACGTGCAAAAAGCCCATTTTTCAAAAACTTTCACGCATTCGGCGCAATCTTACTTTTTCTACCATCTACGTATATATCATACGTATACAATACGTGCTTGGCACGCCAAAATGAGTACCAAATATATATATACACTATTTGATGTGGTTTTATCAGCTTCTGTAACATTTGCGTGCATGAAGGTGTTGAGACATAGGATTTTTACTTTCAAAGAATTCTATGTAAAATTCCAGAAACGTACGTAACAAATTTTCAGCATCTGGGGTGTCCCGGCTCAGCTCAGACCTCCGCCCCGGTAAAATTTAGCATTCCCCCGAAATATTTTTCTGGCTACGCTAGTTTCTATTATATAGCAAGCTTAACAAAAAAATCAAAATTAGGTTTTTTGGCTGTGGGCTAAGCTTTAAAACCACCCCAGTTTCGTTGCTCTACGACCTACCAGTAAGTAGCAGTAGACGAAAATGTGTGATTTTTTTTGTTAAAGGTTTAACAAGAAAATCACCCGTTAACAAAAAAAATCAGTGGCGGATCGGATCCCAGAGAGCAGCTAGCTACTTTTTCTCATCAGTTTTGGATAGAGCGCACTAAATAACGTATTTAGAACCCCAAACCGCTAACCAAGTGCTCCAACTAAGGCAACTGACCCCGCCGAAGTCTTAGTGGTCACTGATGGCCCCCGACAGCGTCCAGTATGAAGTCTGGGGGCTCTAAAGTGCCGTTTTAAAGGCTAAAACGTTGTTTTCGTGTTTGTGAGTGATTATAACTAACCTATTTCCAGGCATTTTGGCAGAGAAACTCAGAACTTCGTATTTTGCTGGGGTATGACCCACGGTCACGTGACCCCTGCAGGACCCGTCCGGACCCTCCAGGTAGCAACTGGACAGTCCGAAGTGGCCATAAACATGCCCTAGGGGGTTTTCGAGGGCGCTGAATTCAAATCTGGCATTAGTTTTTAGGTAACTATGGGCTAATACTGACTTCTGGGATCACGTTTACCGTCGGACGGTCCAGGCCCGGCTGGTTACCAGGTTGGGCTCCCAGAAGTGTCAGGCAACCTCAAAAACAACGTATATAAGGGTTTTCGAGGTCGCTTAGCTCGATTCTGACGTTAGTTTTGCTCTAGCTGCTGTTCTGACATCAATAACGAATCATAAAAATGATTTTTTATTTGTTAAAATTTTAACAAAAAAAATCACCCACCCCAGGACGGCTCAGAGGTCCGACTGGGAACTTCTATATATGTATCGATAGCCCACAGTCAGGACATGTCACATGCACAATATGGGTTGCCTAGAGTTTTCCCTTAGTAAATAGCAGCCGAAATTCTAACTTCGGCCATGAACGTTTTTGAGGTCACTTTTGGGTACCCTCACTTAAAGGTCTGCCCTGAACGCATGGAGAGGGCCTAGGGGCTCAAACTCACAGGCTGTAATGTCGAGATGTGTGGCTATCACCATGCAAAAAATTGGGTCTCTGCGACTTTCCTGTGAGTCAGGCCGGGTGGGGTGATTTTTTTGTTAAAATTTCGGGTGATTTTTTTGTTAAGCTTGCTATATGTTGTTTCTATTGAAATCATTGGGAAAACTAACGATTTATGACAATGCAACCTATCCACAATTTCGGTAAAATTTCAAAATATCAAAATTTGAAGGCCTCGGACACGATTGGATTCTGACCCTGAGCTGGGACAGGGGTCTTGCTCCGGTGCAGCGCATTACTAGATAATTCTAAAGCTGAAATACTCTCCCTGTAAAAAACTGTTCTGTGTTGTAGCAAAGTAGTCCAGTTGGCATTAGTAGCACTCTTGCGCAAGATGTGTACTGAGGGTGTACCAGGTTGAGGGGACCGCGCAGTGCGTAAGCAAAATCAGGGGGACCGCGCAGCGCGAGCGAAGCGACCACTTCTCACTATTCTAATTCTACAACAACGCGAAAGTTTCAAAGCGCACATTGCAGTAAACGAAATGACTAAAAAAGGAGTAGAAAATTCAAGATGGGGCTGCATATTTGCAAATATTACTTTGAAAATGTCTAATATTTGCAAATACTTTGTTATTCCACCGTCTTTGCTCCTTATCGTGCCCTCCGCAATCTGTGCGAAGGGAGACGGCGGAAAATATATAATCTCTGGTACACCCTGTGAAGAATGACCTTGCCCATGTATGATTAGTAGTACAATGCCACGAAATTCTGGCATTATAGTACAACGTTGGAAAACTAGTACAACGCTTGCTTCAAAGCAGCGTTGGACTATATACTTTGCCAAACAATTCTGGCATAGTGCTACAATGCCAAATCCTCTTTGGAAAAGTAAGACAACACTTGACCAACAACAAATTCTTGATACTGATTGTGTGATGATGCAAATATTAAGGGGTCTGCCTAAGTGGTCTGGTCTGGCCTTATTGCCTTCTTTTTTCTGTGCTCATTATTTTAATAGCTCAGTCCATTTTTATTTATTTTTCAAATAATACAAAACCAAGTTATCGCTCAAGTCATATAAAAATTTAATAAGAAATAATGTAAATAACGGGTACAGAAACTTTGAGTTTACACAATTAGTCAAAGCTGATTGAATTGAATTGAAGCTAAAGTCAAAAATGAAAAGAAGGTAAGAAAAGTGTACAATAGAAAGGCACAACGTTGTACACTAATACCAAAATTTCTTGGCATTGTACTACTAATGCCAGTTGGACTACGTTGCTACAACATATATAAATAGTTATGTACATATATACGTATGTAAATATTCTAATTTATTTCAGATTAAGATTTCGGGTCTTCTTAACATTCCTGTCATTGCCACTGAGCAGGTTCGTTGTCGAATTTCGGTGGAAATTTGGTACGTCTGAGTATATCAGTATTAATAAATTTGAGTGCAGAGATTTAGAGGGATTTAGAAGAGTGGATGCGTGAAGGAGAGAGGCTGAAGCTAAGGCTAAGTATAATCTTAAGTAATTTTTCTGATAATTTAATTGTTTTTCAGTATCCAAAAGGTCTGGGGTCAACCGTTCCTAAGATGGAATTGAACACTGAGTCTCCGAATGTGTCCAAGCATGAGAAGACAGTTTTCAGCATGTGCATTCCGGAAGTGAAACAGAGACTGGCGGATCTGAAATCCCAGGGAATTCAGCACTGTGTCCTGTTTGGTCTAGAGGTGTGTATGTAGAGCCAGCCGTACAGTACGTACAGTGTGTTGTGTATATTATAGTGATGTTAGGGCTTAGGAAATTTGGACTTTATTAGGACTTTTGAAATTAACATTTACAGGAAAGCAAAACAAAACTTTCACAAAGTAAGTGACAGTTTTAAGAGCAATCTACGGGCATATAGAGCGCCTCTGGCACCAAACATTTTGGAAATATTTAGCCGCTTTGTTCCTGGACAAGTTCTTGCGCTAGATTTGAGGTCCATATTTGGTATTTTTAAGGGTGGGTGGGGAGGGGGGGGGTTGAAGCCCTACTTTTCGGAAGCCCTCCACCTTTCTGTCCCCCTCCTTTTTTGCAACTCCTTCCCCCACACTTCGGCATGTTCCAATCCAGCTTTTGGCGGCCGCCCAAAGGCGTCGAAACAATTTATGCACCTACAAGCTGATCTTGAGCTTCCAAACAGCGATTTTTAAAGCTAATATATATACGTATATATATATACGTACATATATATCGCTAAAAATGTTGGCGTATTTATATATACCTTGAGCTTTCCCACTTCTCCCTCTCCTTTGGGTTTGGGGGGGGGTTTCACCCACTTTCAAAACCCTAAAAAAGTTCCAGCATTCTACCATTTAATCCCGCCGGCTGGTGCGTACTCAGCTCACAGCTGAATACCTATCATCACGATTAAAATTAAATGTAGTCCTATACAAGATTATTGTACGCACTAGCGTAGATACGGGGGGGGGGGGGGGGCCCGCCCCCCCCCCCCGAAATGGTTTTACCTAGAGCTGGGGCCGGTTCCACTAGAACCGGTTGGAACCGGAACCGGAACCGAACCGGAAGGATTTTTAGAACCGGAACCGGTAGAATTTGGAACCGGCCGGTTCCACACTCAAAAATTGAGCTTGAAGTAGAATTTTTGCCAAATGTAAAATTTGCAATAGTTGGATTTTGGGCCTGGATCTCATAATATAGCAGCATTTGATTCTGATTCATGATTTTCTTATCTCTGCAGCTGAAGCAGGAACTGCGTTGGCACGAATGTAGAATCATTAGCGAATAATTCGAAATTGGTGATTACTACATACGAATATTCGAATAGTTGTTTACATTTCAAGAAGACTTAACGAATAACTCGATAAACGAATATTCTAAATATTTGTTTATTCTCACTTAGTTAATTGCTTTAATATTAATAGGAAGGTTTTTGTATTTGCTGCAGGATTTCGACTCAAGCTAAACTGAATCTAGAATGACCAAAATGTGTTGATGGTAGTACGTGCAACAAACTTCGACTGGACATGCGATAACACGAAAACAAGGTTTGAACAGGGATTGAATTTTCGACGTGTGGGAAACGAAAGAAAGGCTATCACAGTTCACGTTACAAAAAGCGCTTCCCGAAGGCTAATTGTTCTGAAATCGCCTAATGAACAAACAAGATCAATATTTTGAGCAAATGTAATTTTTTTCCGAATTTCGCCAAAATCTTCAAGTTGTATTTCTCCAGAAAAAAAATTACCAGACACAAAACTTAACAATTTCTCTGAACAGTTTTCTCAAAATTGTGGAAGTAAAGACGGTATCTAATTGCTGGAATGAGTTGAAAGGAATCCGTGTTCATGAATCCAGCCGCCATGTTAAAAATTTCGTGTTGCTGTGCTTAGGCAGAGATGCTGCGGAGCAGAGAGACCAAACTCGAAAACCAAACCAAATCAAACCAAAATAAAACAAGCTTTGAAAACCAATTTTGCTTTTTATCACTTAAGCCGCAAGGAATCGAAGAATACTTTGAAGAGCAAAGTTGTAAGTTTTGGTTAGAGCATTCGAATGACTACAAGTTTGTATATAGTTTTATTTTCATTAATCTGATTACTTTTGCTTCCAAAACGCAGCTGCTTTTAAGAACGCTTCAAATATTCTTTGACCTAAGCTGGAGTCAACATTTAATTAAATTTTAATATTTCATCTAATATCATATCACTTCATAATATTTGGAAACATCTTTCGGAAGCGACAGTAGTTAGTTAAAAGTTAGTTAAAAATTAGTTAAAAGAAATTTAAAACCAAGCGTTCAGCAATTCTTAGAAATTTTTGAAATGTTTTCCTGCTTTTAAGATTTCTTTGGGTTGATGTATACCGCGCTGTTTGTTCATTTTTTCAAATCCATAATTTCTGGTTATACCCCCGTGGCTGGTGGCTCTCAGCTATCGGGAGTGATGGCTTCGGCGATGCCATTGCTGCTTTCATGCCCGGCACATAAATTAAAATTTGTGACGGCCAAACGTACGGTCTATGCTGTTCATGTTTATCTAAATCTATCTCGTTCATATATTACAGTGCTGGCATGAAAGGGGCAGCGGATAGTATCCGCCACTGACCATTGAGCCTATTCCGCCGTAGCCGGTCCTGAGCCCGGTTGAGAAAGGAAGAGGGTGGTTGGCTTTGGGGGTCTGCTCACGTGGTTAGCCAGCCCAGATAACGCAAACGGCACAGGGCAAAGGACACCTGTGATTCACTGTGCTATAAGCAGAAAACTTATTAGTAAGCAGCCAGGGTCCGCGTAGAGGACGCTGGCTGTTAAGGATATAGGTCCGGTCTGTGTACTGAAGCCCAAAGGGGCACCCACTTTTCGTGTGGAGGGACGGTTAGGGGGGGCGCCCCAGTAGTTCTAGCCTAAATTTAATTATTTCAAAATTAATTTAGTGCAGAGTGCAGCATAACTATTGATAAATTACGGATGGAACAAATAACAAGGGTTTTTAAAACTAGTTAGGGGCCACTTATCGCTTAATAAATTTCCTTCTTAGCCCCAGTGTCTGGCTTTTTCCTAGGCAAACTTTCTGGGGGGGGGCTGAGATTTATGGGGGGGGGCTGAGATTTATGGTGGAGGGGTTGCATGAAAATTTTTTCGAAAGACGTTATTAAAATAGCGATTTTGCTGCTCAAAATTTAACACAAAATTAAGCTATTTTTAATCTGAAATATGAGCTTGGAGTGGATGAAAGTGTCTGGGAGCCCGGCGAGGCCGGAAGGTTTTTTCGGGGATTAGCATTTTTCGGGCGGTCTTTTGTTCAGGGGGGGGAAGGCGAAATTGCTGGGGGGATCCAGGGGGGGACGACCAAAATCTGGGTAGGAACGTATCTTTAGGGGAGGCCCACTCTCCACCCCTGTAGGAAAAAGCCAGGGTGTATGTGTTCTAGTTCTAGTTCTAGTAGTAACAGTAAATAGGATAATCAAGGAACGAGGAGGCTGGCGGAAATCAATGTTGAGTGGATGATATGATACTACGTAAGCTGGAGGCGTATGGTTTTCGGGGGAGAGTTTTGAAATGGATTAATGCCTTCTTGTCAAATCGAAAACAAAGGGTGAAAATATCAAATTCTTTCTCTGGTTGGAAACCCGTAACAAGCGGAGTGCCGCAGGGGTCGGTGCTAGGACCAATTTTGTTTTTAGTCTTTATCAACGATCTTCCACAGAATTTGTTAACTAAAATACGACTGTTTGCTGATGATGCTAAATTGTATACGATTGTCAATGTAAATGATGGAGGAAACATACTCCAAAATGATTTGATAGCTATTGATGCTTGGACCAATGAATGGCAGATGAATGTTACTGTTGCAAAATGTGCTGTATTGCATATGGGTTTCAGGAATGAGCATAGACTTTATAGTTTAGCTGGTGAAAACTTAAGCGCAGTAGACTGTATTCGAGATTTGGGTATAATGATCTCAAATGATTTGACATTTACAAAGCATATTAGTCAGCTAAAAGCGAAAGCAAATCAACGCCTCGGTATTATTTTCAACAGTTTTCATACAAAAAATACGGAAATCTTAGTAAAAGTATTTGTGACCTATGTAAGGCCACTTCTTGAATATTGTACACCGATTTGGTCTCCATCACTTTTGAAAGATATAGACGCTATTGAGAGTGTGCAGAGAGCCTTTACGAAACGTTTAAACGGCTTGTCGGCCCTAAGCTACAAGCAACGTCTTGTAGCTTGTGGCCTGCAGTCTCTTGAAATGAGGCGGTTATTGTTTGATTTACATTTGATGCATAATGTTATATATAATACCTTTGATTGTAGCTTTAACGAATGCTTTACTTATTCTGTTGACGTTGGAACCAGGGGCAAACATAGCCTGTCTATTCGACCTAAGGTTTTCAGAAAGTCACGTACTGGTAACTCGTTTTTTTATAGAGTTTCTACTGTCTGGAATTATCTTCCAGAAGAGATCGTTTCATCCCATTTAAGTGTTTTTAAGCAAAAGTTGTTGAAATTTGAACCGCAGCTTCAAAAGTTTATGCGGGGGCGTGCACTACAGGGACAATAGTCCCTTGCATGCCAAATTTTATGTCAGAGTAAAATCACTTGACTTTGTAATTTCAAAATTCTTGCGTTGACAGTGACTCAAATTCCATGGCCACCTAACTTCCAGCGTCTGTGTAATTATATATACTATGTATGTATAATACTTTTTATACATACGTACGTATATATAAATGTCTACTAACCCTACCACGGCTTGGCCGCTTGCAAGCACCAGCTTTTCCGTGGTAGATGTAATACACGGTTGTATGTGGACGCGGCATCGGGGTTGGGCGGCCGCGGAGAAAATCACGCTGCTGTAATAAACTAAAAACCAATACTAACCCAGCGTGATTTACTCGGGTTTAATTTAAAAAAAAAAGATTTGGCCTGGCAGGAAGTTGGAACATTAACTTGTTGACAAGATTGCCCTCGACAAAGAAGCCCACCGGATACATCAAATAACGGAATTGGTCAATATTATTGGTCAGGATGTGATAGTAATGCATAACAGGTAACAAGGAAACTAGCCTACGAAACGAAGATATGTCGCTGATTAGTAGCATGGATGGAACATGTTCTACTACAGGTATACTACCCGCTAACTGGTGACTGAGTGGAGACAGAAATGGACAGAAGGAGGTCGACCATGACAGATCAGTGCCGCCTCAGTGGGGTAACCACACCGGTATGCTCTACTGAGGTGTAAGTGTTTAGCCACCTGTGCTGATTTGATTGGTTTGTCCAGCTTGCCGGCATATAAAGGTGCAGGGGGTGATTCTTCGATTTAACTTCCTACATTCAAAGTGGATAACCTTAACAACGTTATAGTTATCTGCATTGAGTGTCTCTGCGGAGAGGCCTCGCGACAGCTCACCAGCTAGCGGGCGGGAAGTGAACCCTAACTAACTAACTAACTCTGGTTATACCATACAGGCATCATAAACATTTTTATACTCAGTACGATTGAACAGTCAACTGTCGAAACAATTTTGTATCTTATGGCAAAAGTAAATATTAAAAGTTTCAATGTAGGGTATGGTAGGTTACAAGATGTTCAAAAATATTCTACAGTAACAAATCGATTCAAAAAATTAAGAAAAACTGCTGTCTAGTTGCTTGATATGTTTAATCCAATTGATTTATACCATTGCTTCTTCATTTTGATTGTATAAGCCCTATAGGGGCCTACAACAATGTTAAATAACAAAGAAAATTATTACTACAAATTTTGTACTTGGAACCGGGAACCGGAAGCTAGAACCGGAACCGGAACCGGTTTCGAAAATTGGAACCGGCCCCAGCTCTAGTTTTACCCCCCTGAAAAAAATTGGCCAAAAGAAAAATTTTAAGTCCGCGCGAAGCGCGGGCGTTTAAGTTAATCATAAACACAAAGAAATTGTACTGAAATAGTGCATTTGTACTTCATTGATAATTTTTCGCGCCTTCGGCGTGACTTCTTTATTAGCATATACTATATCTATAATTTAACCTTTACTGGTTTGCTTTACTTTACTCTGCTTTGCCAGCTTTGTAGTTTTATTAACTGCATTATTCCAAACATGAAATGGTGGATACTGGATATGTGCTGCTTGGAATACCCTGTTCATCATCATATCTGGGG
>JASAND010016941.1:0-18756 GCA_030248195.1 Trissonchulus latispiculum
TGGAAAATCGAGCTGATTTAATTTGGTTTATTTGTAGATTGGTTATTGGTATATAATGGTATTTGTGCTATATTTTTGTAGATTATGTGTGAGCTGGCATTATTTTTTACTTAATTTTCAAATTGTTGCGAATTGGATATTGTGTTCAGTCAGCTTGAAGTATTGTGATGAATTCGTTGTGGGATGTTTTATCTTGTGTCCTTGTTTTTTCCAAAATCTAACTAAGTAATTTGAAGACATCTGTGTCATCGACGCCTTATTTTCAAGATTAGGTTTGCGGTTAAGCGTTGTGCTTGGAAATGGAAGCCACCTACTTTGTGACAGCTAAAATTGATGTTCCTTGTTGCTATAACGATGGTAGTGATGATTATGTAACCAGTTGAAGTCAGAACATTTGTTATCCATATATACCGATCTAAATATACGTGCTTATTGTATATAGCGGTTACTCATGTACATATTTTATAAAACAATGTATACATACCTGCCTCTACCTGACGCGGACATACGCATGCAAAGTTGATACGAAATTACGTCATTTATTTAACGTTCACGTTTGCTTCAGATTGATTCCCTAAGAGAAACCTTTGTTTACTCTTCCCAATTCACACTGATAACTTGAAACAAATTCATATCAAAAAGCTGTAATGACTTATTTCAGTATAATTCTATGGTTTCACTTTGAATTTGTGGATTTCGAAAGGACATTCCCTCGTGTTAGTTGTCCTTAGTAATCGTTTCTCTATTTGTGTTAAAATTATAGGATGGTTTGAAGGATTTCCTTTCCATAAACGTATGTCTGTCAGTTTTTGTTTATTTTTGTGTAGTAAATACAACTGGTTGATTATTTTTCTTAGGGTTAATTACTTGGTAAATTATTCAGCTTTTCCCTGTTGTCCGATTCTGGAGTCAAACGTATACTTTAACAAGTTTTTAAACCTGATGTCGAACTTATTACCGGTATAGTTATGTATTTGTGAGAAGAGAAAAGAAAAGATGTAATTTTTGGTTACACCGGAGAATTCTCGCGAGTAATCAAAAGAAATTGCTATCTGTAGGAATTAAAATAATTTTGAAGTATTACGCCTGCTGTTTGTTTCAAACAAATTGCACCAAATTGTAATACGTCAGAAATTGATTGCTGCAATACAATTTTAAAGATTTAAATGAAGATTCTAGAAAAAGGAGCAACATCGGAGAGGCTAGAGAAGATGAGTCGTAAAATGGACCCATTTTAACCAACCTATATGTGATTTTATTTGAGTCATAAAAAGATACTTGAATTAGTTTATACGTGTTTGCTCATATGTAACAATTTGTCAGTGAACCATGTTGCTTCAGTCAGGAAAATTTAATTTAGCTAATAGTTTGTGGTTAGCTGATCCTTTCTTTCCGACTGTAACACGTTAGGCCTTTGAGAGACCAGTCCCATAGTTGTCGGTTGAGGGGCAGCCTTGCTGTGATCTGCCATGGAAGGCTGCTGTTGCGAGGTCAAGACTGATCTTGTAGTTAGCATTTTGTCCGAGGGAGATTCTTTCTGCGGTTTCTTCTTGAACTTCTTGGTTACCATTCTGCTGATGGTGCTGACCACCGGGACCGAAATGCTCTGGCTGTGCTCGTTTGCCTCTTCTTCCTGGGATACTTCCACCTCGCCCTTCTTGATTTCCTCAGACGTTAGGCCGTGTTCCTTTGCAAGAGTGTTCATCTGGCGCCGTCGCCGGTAAAACAGGAGAATGCCCACAACTATGACAATTATGATGAGTATGGCTATGCAACCAACTAAACCACCGATCATGGCTGATCTGCTTGTAGCCTGAAAAAGTTTTATAATTTTGAGCAGCAGCAGCTTTTTAAATTACACGGATTTTATTTTAAATTCTTCGAGGAAGAGTAAGTAGACCCAATGTGTCTTTTCACGAAAGGGTAGAGTAACTTCTAGAAGCCCAAATTATTATAGATTTTTGAGAAACTAATCCTAATTCTAGTACATCATTAGAAACCACAGTTTACCTACTTTTTGCGTTATTGCTTTGGCAGCTTCAACTTGCCTGCCGCCGCACTCTGGCTGTAAGTGACCGAAGCTCTCTGCATCTCGTAAGAAGCTGCTGTTTGCTGGGCACGGCTGAAAGCAGTATTCTTTTTCAGTTTTTGTTACATAACACCAAGGTCCCTTTGGATCCATATTGGGATTGCGGCAATAATTGCTTTCTACGATCCAAGAGTTTGGATAAGTGTTGACTTCATCAAAGTAGTCGCTGACTTCCCTCCAATTTAAACATTTCTTTCCCGTCTTGGCCGTTGATTTAGAACCTGTGTAGATTGGAGGACTTCCTCTACAACGCAAAATTGGACTGTAAAATACTTATATAAAATGAAGAAACAGTTTCATAATTTTATGCCAGTAGCAAGATGGTCGGGTAAGGCGAAGGCAGTAAATTTTGCTTGCTGAACTTGAATAGAGGAGCTTCAGTTCTTAGCTGGTTTGTATGATAGTGACAGAAATTGCAAGATTTTAAATATGAAAGAAAGAAGAAATCAACTGCTTAAAATATTTTTTAGCAACCAAGTTTGGGCCACCGGTAGTTAATAGTCCTGTATTGCGCTTAAAGCCGTGGTTACACCTGGCAATCTTGTGACAACGCGTTGCCACAGCGCATTGTCACAACAGCCGTTGCTACAGAATTGTCACGACGTTGTTCATGTAACCAGTAACACAACGTTGTGACAACTTGTGACAACGCGTTGGGACCATGCCCGATTTCGTTGTGACAACGCAATAGTAAACATAGCGTTGGTTCAACAGCAAGCGTGCGTTGTCACGACCTGTTGTCACATGTAACCACTAGTTGTCACGAGTGACAACTATGGGAGACAACTGCCGTTGTCACAACGCGTTGTCACAAGATTGTCAAGTGTAACCACGGCTTAAGGTGGTGGTATCCTTTTGTGCAGTGCTTTTGTGGTGATTTCTTTGAAACGCTGTAACTTTCGCAATTTTAGGAGTTGGAAGAGCTTTGTACATAGTTTTAAAGCTTATTATCTGCAGATTCACATGAGCTTACGAAACTGGCAAAATTAACAAAAACGTGGCAGAAATGTTCAGACGTGCTGACATCTAACAGGATGAATATAGACCAAACATTTTTGAACATCGATTTCTCAAAACTGAAGAAGCGGCCAACATTTTTTCTTGTGCTTATCATACAGAGGACATATATGGGCCGAGGGACGTTTTTTGGATTTGGCTCAACAAGCCTCAATACTCCAGAAAATCCGGCAAATGTGCGACGACACGAAATTTCGCAACTTTGTATTCAGTTTTCTCGCAACTGGAGTTGTTTTAGCTCAAACCAAGAAAAACGTCCCTCCACAGAAGTACGAATTTCAATTCTGCCGAAACGCTCCGGAATCCGTCGAGTAGTTTTTGAGAAATCGATGTTCGAAACAAAATAATCGCAGTTTTGCCAAAATGGTTTTTCGGCCAAATCTCTAGGTTAAAGCAATAATGTTCGGCTAATAGGCATTCATAAAATGTGCATTTAGACGCTGTATCGATTGAGTATAAATAAGCCAACATTGTTCTTAACATGCGGCAGTAATTTTGAAAAAACTGATTTCCTCAAAAATGGCCATTTTTTGACCCTCAAAACTGTTTTTGCTTGTACTGACTTAACCACTGGAGATAGCTCAAAAGTTGTAAAAAAGCAAAAATGTTCATTTTCGTGTCCTCATTCCAGCTATAACAACCAATCCCGTGTCCTTGGGAGCCTAAGGCCAAAAACCAAAACTTTCTTATCTTTTGGCCTAAAAATACTGGACTGGTCCCAGAATGTTAAAGAGCACGGAAATAGGTTCTTTTGTAAGTTTTAGTCATTTACGTAAAAGATTAAAGCCGTATGAGGGAAAAATACCCGAAAGGGAACCAGCACGTTAAGCCGGAGGCAGGGCAAACTGCTTCAGACACTATTCTGGCAACGCAGGACACCCAATTCTTGATAACCTTAAATCTTCCCATCAGTGAAATCTTGATACCTACCTACCTTTTAGCTAGTTCTTGAATCGGTATGCATGAATTCTCTTCCATAACTTGGTCTTCACAAAATCGAAAACATCGATACAGTTTGGCGTTACTGTTGAAGTAACAGAAAGGGCCACTGACTCCTACTTTTCCAAAAGCTATGTGGTCAATGATTGTCTCAATGTCTTGATTAGTTCCAAGTCTTGAAAGTATAGGAATAAGCATGGCATACCAGTTAATGCAGGCATGAGGCATTCTTGCGAAGACTGGCGAACGGCTCTAGAAACAAAGATTTATCGAATCCTGAAAAAATTCCGAGAACAACTAAATTAATGTCGATTGCTTTAACAACATTTAATCTATTTAATTCACAATGAACTTTAACATCAAAGGATTTTGTAGGAAAGTTTGGTAGGCATGTTCTCTGCGTTCCGTCTCCGTGCTAATGTTTTACAGACTAGGGATGTAGCATTACTTTTAGCTTTGCCAAGTCGTTGATAAAACAACTTTGACGCTTTTCATTTGAACTGTCCTTGTAAGCCGAAGCGGCGTCTTCAAGCCACTTGGAAAAGGACAATGTCCAATTAGAACACACTGGACTGAAAATAAGAAAACAAAGAAATCACAGTAACGTGCATCACACATTCGTGCATCATCAAGGAACAGAAATGCTGTAGCACACTCAGTTAACAGTTTCGCAGTAAGCCGACAGTCCAGAGTTGGAGGCCAATATTCGACCCGCGGGTACCCGGGACCCACACGTCTGGGGAAGACCCACTTGATCCGACCTAAAACTGAATCTTGTTTTACAAAGTATCCAAAAATTGGTTTTGTTTGAAAGTTTTTCAAAAATTTAAGCGAAAGTTAGAGTTACAATTAATAATTGACAAAATTAAGCAAAAGTTATTCAGTCGTAAAATAGCTATGTTCTCATAAATAGAAATTTCTTGTTCCAAAATTGAGAGTAAGCGGGAAAGTTTTAATGTAGATACTAATTTTCAGGTAAAATTTCAGCTTGTCGAAGCGGGCCGAAAGTTTTAACCCGTACAACCCGATGCGACCCGACCCGCGGTACCCGAGGGGATCCGTGACCCGCTGCCAACTCTGCGTCTCTGCGACAGTCTCGAACAAAAGGAGTGAGAGAGTCTACTGAGATCGACGTAATCACGTACAGGCAAGGCAAGCAGAAGTAGAACAATCTGTTAATCATCAAGGGAGGTGGGTCATCATTATAAATAAACTTATTCTGACCAATAGTAAGCAGAAAGCGGAAACGTACGGGCGATAGGCAACCGCACTATGGATACTTGTGGCTAGTTTCCTCGGCAAGCATTCACTCGTGGACAGTTCATCGCATAGAACAGCACAAGGCTCGTATCCATCTCCAACCCAGCAAGTTGGCACAACGTCGTCAGAATGAAACTCGCAAAGGGATACCTTTCTTTCAGGATTTTTAAGGTCCACTTTAGGCATAGATTTTGTTGTGCAAGGTTTGCCTTTGATGGAAAACGTAAGCTGCAGAGATTCTTAAATAGCAAAAGCAAGATGTAAAGACAAGATAAGAAAGGCTTAATCTCTCTATTATCAAGAGTGCATAATTGCACTATATATTAGAAGATATATATATCTTCTTATATATAGTGCAATTATGCACTCTTGCTATTATCTTATCAGCCACAGTCCCTTCTCGCTAAAAGCTCAGTTAACTCGCAAAGCGACTAGCTTACTGGAGTTAGCTGGAACGCTCAGGCGTATCAGGTAATCGAAAAGAATTAGCTTACTAAATTGTTCTTTACTATTGATGATTATGTCTTGGAACTGCTGCGGATTGGCGTAATAACCCATGGTCTCTTTTGGCAGGCAGCCGATGTTCATTGTCTCCTTCTTCGATACACGAAACTGGTTACACCTCTACAAAACAACTTAGATGAATAATGATATCAAATTGTCAGACATAATTACAAACACATATAAGCAAAGTGAGATTAGATCCAAGTGATCCATCAGATCAAAGATTAAATTTTAAAGCTGCTAATCCAAAAACAGTAGTTTGAATACGCAAATGTGCCACCTGAAAACAAGGTTCCGTGACTACCGACGAATCAACCGTATAGCAGTATGGCCCACATAGATATCTTGTAGGATTTCTGCAATAGTTGTGGTGATCTCTGAGGGATTCTTGAAATATATCACTGATGTTAACTGAATGAGGTGTTTTGGAATCCCATCTTTGACATTTTCGTCCGGAAACTGTAGTTGATTTTGTTCCACGATAGCTGAAATACAGTTATATAATAATATGGCGTGCAGAATGAAATTATATATATGCACACACACAAACACACACACACACACAAACACAAACACACACACACACATACACACTCACACTCACACTCACACACAAACACACACACACAAACACACAAACACACATACACACGCACACTCACACAACATAAAAAGAAAAAAAAAAAGAAGTTCGCGAAGTTGACGAAAATCTCTATCAATCTGCCAAAGTTCGCGAATTTCTGTTTTAGCCAACTGTCACCATTTGAGTGCAGGGTACTGTATACACTGGGAAATACATACTTCAAAAGTTTAATTAAGCGGTAATTTCTTAATCCATTTCCCCAGTGCAGAACAATTAACTTACTTCTCTGCTAAATCTCCAGCTTGAAGGCAAGATGGTTCAACTGATGATTTTGCAACGTTGCATTCTAGCATGGCTAAATCTGAACTGTCTTTCTGTTGTATAAATCTGACCGCATTAGCCGTTCCTGACGATTTTGTATAATAACCGTATAGTGGTGTGCATTTTGCTAAATTCTTATGATCTAAAATTTTGCAAAACAAAAAGGATAAATAATAACTTAACATTGTTTCCAAAAATTCAGCAATCACTACAGCAATGATTGATCAATTCTTCGGAAATTTAGCTTTTCGATTTATACCTCAGTATTTTTCTGATTTCATTTTAGTGGACATCTTCTCTTCGGTTTAGGTAATCTCTTACAAAACCGGCAATAAAGCATTCTTGCCACGAAAATTCTGGGAATTTCATCATTTCTTAAAAATGTCTTACGTTGTTGCTGAATTTATGAGGGATTGCCTAACGGAACTATATAATTTTATATCGTTAAGAAAGATCTCGTTCTACGCAACATATAATGATATAAAAATTACTGTTGTACGATTTTTCTAGCTCAAGTTATAGTATTTAATTTGTCGTAAACATCCGTTTTTAAAAAATGTCAGCGTTGTATGTTTACACGCTGAGAAGCACCCCGAGATTTCGACCTTAATGTTTCCAGCATCTTGCACGCTTATTCTATTAGGAAGAGCTGAGTGTCTTACTCTTGGTATTATAAACTCATGATACGAGCTAACAACAAGTAAAGTTCGCCTGTAAAAGTGTGGTACTTACAGTCAGTTTCAGATTTTTCATTACAAAGACACAGGCGGCTAACGTCTTTTGCAGCAGTCCTACAACTGGGTGATCCCTTTCCTTTTGTCCACGTAAAGCAATGCTGCTGGGATTCCAGGTGAGGTCCAAGCGTATAGTTTGTCGTAACTGTAATTGATTTACAAGCTGGTTCCGCACCGTACATCGTTGAAATAGACTTTTCCAGGGCGGTGTCTGGTATATTTTTTAGTTCACTGAAGTCACAATATTTTCCTATCCTGCCGCAAGCTTGAACACAGCTGTCACCAAAGTCACCAACAACAAAGCCAGACGTTTTCAATTGCGTTACAGCATCTGCTTTACTGATACCTGCAAGGAAATTGGTATATTTGTAACCTTCAGTCATTAGCTTGGCATGGTATCAAAGAAAATTAGTATTGTTTATCACTGGATTGCACCAAAAGAGATAATCTCGAGCTTCGAGGTTACGCCCGTTTGCACCAACATCAAGATTATCTCAAGCTTAAGCTAGAGATAATCTTCAAGTTCAGGATTGAATTAGCTGTAGCTTATCCCTAACTCCGAGTTAGAGATTATCTGCTGCACCAACCAAAATTAGTTCGAGATTATCCGATCTACAGCTTAAGCTCGAGATTATCTCGAGTTAAGGATTAACCAATCAAACTGTGTTTTTATGTCATGTGATGAGCAGTTTCTCCAATCAAATTGGGAACATTTTGAAGGCTGATCTGTTGATTACAAAATAATATTTACTCGAGCTATACTTGAGCGGCATCAGCCGGGAACATGTGCGGCACCATATTATCCAGTTTAAGCATTTTAGATAAAAAGGATTGTTTGGAGAATCAAATACAAGATATTATTGATTTAGACTTCAATGTTTTTAGATAAGGGTACATCAATAAATTCTTGCGTATGTGTTCTGTATAAACAATTTTTGGTGGTATTAAGGTATTTAGAAAACTAAAATGTTTTTGAATATATCGATAAAGGCCTCTGTAATCAAGTCTATTGATCTATGGTGTTTACAAAGTATAGCAATGCTGAAAACTTGTTGCCAAAATAGAAGAACTTTACACCAACGGCTCAAATTCAGGCATCTCTAATGGAAACCTCGAGATTATCCTGACTTAATCGGGCGGGGGTTTATTTTACTTGGAGATTATCTCGAGCTCACGATTATCTTTAGCTTTAGTTGGTGCAAAGCTCGGCGAAGATAATCTCCAGTTAATCTTGAGTTAATCTCGAGATAATCTGAAGCTCGAGATTATCTCTTTTGGTGCAATCCAGTGTAAGCTGTAGATCGGATAATCTCGAACTAATTTGGGTTGGTGCAGCGGATAATCTCTAACTCGGAGTTATGGATAAGCTACAGCTAATTCAATCCTGAACTTGAAGATTATCTCTAGCTTAAGCTTGAGATAATCTTGATGTTGGTGCAAACGGGCGTATATGTCGATTACGATTAATAATACGATTATATATTTAATCTTAGATCCCTTTTAACGTACAGATTCAGGCACTCGAAATTTCTTCTATATACCACAGCTATAATAGTCAAGTCTTACTGTTAAACTGGCATCGGCAAAATCTTGTTGCTGTTCGATTCTTAGGTCTACTGAGACAGGTTGGTTCTGGGCCGTAGGTAGATTCTTCGCAATCAAAATTGGTAAGCTGATAGGGGGATCCCATCTTGACCTGTTCCAATGGATTCGGCTGTTTGCCTGTGACTGCGGAAGCTTTCTGCCCGTGTAGCGGAGAAACCCAATTACAAGGTCGTCTGTGAAGGATCTGTGACATTGCTGACATCAATTCTTTCAGTTCCGCAGGCATCGTTTGCGGAAAATTGTTGAAATCGCATCGCATATTTAGTTTGGCGCAAGCTGTAATGCAATTTTCACCAGGATCTGCGGCCACATACGCATATTGTTTCAGTCGCAAGTTGACTCCTAAAGTTATTGAAAATTGCAGGATACAACAATAAATTGTTATATACAGCAAATAATCTAAATAGAAGATATAATTGCATAATTTTCAATATTTGTTAATATAATTGGTTTTCTACATTTGTTAATCACTTTATGAAATTGCTTTTTTTATAACTTGACCTTATGATTATTATTTACTTGACTTTATAACTTTATAACAAGCTCGTTTTAAAAAGTGACCAACTCAACTTATCTAATTCTATTATATACTAACCTACAGTTTATTTATTCATCATCTAAATCAGTGTTTTGCTTACTTTTAGGTGAAAGTGAAAGTTCTTTGCGTTCAGAATTGTACAAAATAGAATTTTGAACTCCCAGATCGGCTTCTTTGAAACCGGGCGGTATCTCTGGTATCAAGTGTGGATAGATTCTGGTTTCAGGCTTGGCGCAGTTTCTTGCACAGGGTTGGATTTCTCCATTCTTATCATAACACACATCTGCTCCTGGCGCCATTCCAGGAAGGCTTTGGTTTAGCTGGTCCTTTATCGAAATTGGTACACTACCTTTCAGTGGCCGACAGTAACTGGTAGCATCCTCCTCTGCATCTCCAGAAGCTTGCCAGTTCTGGCACACTCCTTTGCCACTCTTAATGCAAACATGGATACGTAAGCAGTCAAATCTAGTTTTCAAAACTCGTATATATTAGGTTGACACATACATGCTATAAGTATTTCAGCAATCAAAACAGAAAATAAGCATAAACGTAGGATGTTTTGAATTTGTAGAATGACTTTCGAGATTTTTGGGAATTTATGTAGGCGTGACCTTCTTACCGTTGTATAAGGCTTGGTATAATGAGTATGAGGGGACACCAGTATATCTGAGGCGTTGGTTTCAGTAAATGAAGGGAATCCTGGGCAAACTGGAGGCACATTTTGCAGCTTTAGAAGGCTTTCCTGATTTGCCGTTAAGCAGGAGAAATCGTCTTCCAAATCGCAGTACTTGAAGCAGTAGTCCCATTCACAGGATTCCCGTTCTTCGTGCGAACAGGGTTCCGTGAAGCACCAGGGTCCATTCTCTAGACCGACCATAGTCTCGCCATCAGGGATGCTGGCGCAAAGATTTGACGGATGACCGAAAATCGAGTTAGACTTGGACCAAGCAATGCAAGGCTTTCCTTTAAAGCAGGGAATAGAAATAAATTTTTGAAGATTTTTATCAAATGGATCTCACTGCTTCGCAATACATTACGCGTACCTATACCTTTCCTTTTACTTGTACCAAGAGTATATGATATTATTAAGTGGTCTTTGCATAAAGGATTTGGAGGTGACTAAAACCAGCAACGGGATCAGGATCAAGATCAGGATCCATTTCAGGATCAGGATCGGGCCACTAAAAACAGGATCCATTTCAGGATCGATTTACAACTTCAGGATCCGGTTAGGAATGGATCCTGAGTTCATTATCGGGTGACTAAAAGCAGGATCCATTTCAAGATCGGCCTATAACTTCAGGATCGCTTTTAGGATCGGCTTGTAACTTCAGGGTCCGGTTAAGAGTGGATCCTGAGTTCAGGATCGGTTATTTGAAAACAAAATCCATTTCAGGATAGTTTTTATAACTTCAGGATCACTTTCAGGATCGGCTTGTAACTTCAGGATCCGACTTAGCGGTAGATCGTGAGTTCAGAATTGGGTATCTTTATTCAATCCCAAAACTGATCCTGACGTTCTAAGCCGATCCTGAAATAGATCCTGCGCATACGTGTGCTTGGGGGGGGTTTGGGGGGGGGGTTTTCCCCCCCCCCAGACCTGAGCTCACCACCCCCCCAGAGGGGTCCCTCACCCCTCCCCCCCAGAATCCGGATTTTTCCGGTAAAAAACCGGAAAATCCGGTTTTTCGGCGGCCTTCGGCCGCCCTTCACCCCCCCAGAACTTCCCCTCCTGCACATGTCTGATCCTGCGTTTCCCGAACCTGAACTCAGGATCCACTCCTGCGCCTGCGCAGGATCCTGAAGTTCTAAGTCAGTCCTGAAATGATCCTGAAGTTACAAGCCAGTCCTGAAATCGATCCTGAAGTTGTAGGCCGATCCTGAAATGGATCCTGGTTTTAAACACCCGATCCTGAACTCAGGATCTACTCTTACGCAGGATCCTGAAGTTGTTACAAGTCGATCCTGAAATTGATTCTGTTTTTAGTCCCACGATCCTGATCTTGATCCTGAAATGTATACTGATCCTGATCCCGATCATGGTTTTAGTCACTTCCTCAATATTTATGTTTTATAGTTTTATTGATTGAACACGTTTTATAATAAAACTATATATATGACATTATATGAAATAAAAACATGGACAATATGGCACAAATATACCTGTTCTAGTTGTATTTTTACGACCTTGATAACTGATAAAAGATCGAACTATCCCGTTGTTGGTATAGGTTTGCCGCAGATTGTAAAACTGTTGGTATGGATGCCAAGGCAGGCAGGTCAGATGCAAATGACTGCAACTGAAGTAGCAATAACTCCATGTTTTGGGACTTAAAAGGCAGAATGGTGTTGACACTACAAGCAAAAGAGCTACATTTACCAGTTCGACACAGACATCTCGTAACATATTAAAATATTATTCATAATTATTCAACTCTTAACGATTAATTACTAAATAACAATTCCCCTTTAGGTACTTACTTATTCATTTTAATTGTAATAATAAAGGCTCAAAAAAGAGGACGGCTGCTTTACCTCATCATTGTGTAACAGCAGCGTTTTGTTAAAAAACAAAAATATTCCACCGCTTGGGACCCACAAGGAATAACCTTCTCTTCAGAATGCAAAAGTTTAAGTATCAAGGTTATCTCCACTTGGAAGAGGTCTTTATTGACGTCTTTTGATATGTTTCCTCAATCACTTGATTGGCTAAATATAGCATACCCCTTAGCCGTAGACTATACTTCCTTAGCCGTAGACTCCAACTAGCCGCTGGTTCAATTTATATCAGGATTGTTTGTCAAGGGCTCAAAGGCTGTCGGGCAAGACCGACAAATGAAGGTCCGGCAGTGAAGTTTAGCCGTCGGTTGGATATTCTAATCCAGGCCCGTGCCAGGTCAAATTCAAAATCCGACCGGGCTCAATTAGTACCGACAGAATTTCCATTGTTAGGTTTTGTTAACCAATCTACCGATAATATTAATTGGAAACTATAATACTGGCTAAATAAAATTTCTTAATCGATTCTTACTAATATGTCTTGCTTCAGGAACATATCTGCACTTATTGTCAGAACCAAGGGAAAGACCGTTCAAAAATTTCAATTTATTTCTGTTCCATGGGATGCAGGCTTTACCGTCATAGTCGGTTGTTTTATGGAATGTGACTTGATTGTTGTCATTCTGCAATTTCTGAAAATAACTGTTTGGGACGCATCCCAACTGATCTAGCAGCTGCTGCTGCTGCGCCTCAGAAGTCCAAATACAAAATGCAAAATAGAAAATAAGCTGTAGACCACCTTGCATTTAAAGAACTGTTTCAAAGCATCGCTAACAGTAGTGGATCAAAGAACTAGTAATCGTTGGTTGTTTTTTCTCTCCTAATAAGGGTTGGTTTTTACAAAGCGATCCCCATAATTGCATTCCAAAACAGTCAATAATAGGATTAGGCCAATTCATATATATGTATTTGTAATCGATCCCATATATTATTTCACCTTTTTTAACCGATCCATTAAACCAACATTAGGCTAAACATCAAGCTTGAACCTATGAATCTGTTGTTCTTGTTCTTTGTTCATTGTGCACCTATTTCGTTCAAAGGTTTGATGTGCCGCCCGTCAGCAAAATTTGATGCCGTATGTATGGTCCGACAAACAGGAAACAAGTCTCCTCAAGAAACTATTGTTTTATGATGCAATGTTTTAGCATACTGTATGACATAACGTGTTGAAAAGGCAGTTCAAGTGTTCTTTCTTTCCTTTAAAAAGCAAAAGTTTCTGCTTTCTTTAAATCAACAAAACCTTATTAAGATGGTGATTCCTTTTGGGCCCATATCGTTGATTGAGTTCAAATCAAGATGAAATTTGATGAAACTTTCCAAAATAAGTTCTTTTAGCATTCTAGCACCGTCCACGCAATCCCGCTTCAAAAATTCGACTTCTCCGTTCAGGGTGGTTTTTGTCAATTCTTGACAGTTAGACAGTTGCTGTACAGCTACGATTATATTCATTCGAAAGATCTTGTTGAGCTCTACATTTTTGCTTTTTGAAGTACCTTTCTAGCTTTTCGCTATCGTGAGATTGAGCCAATTATCTGACATTGCATCCAATTATCAGAAATTATACCTAATTAGCAGAAACTAAAGCTCATTATCTGATTTTGCACCTAATTATCAGAAACTGAAGCTAATTATCTGATATTGTATCCAATTATAAGAAATTATACCTCAATTTTCCTATTTCAGCGTTGAAAACTTGTCATTTTTGCAGAAATCAAATAATGCGCCATTTCTTGAGCTACGTAAGCCGTAAAATTAAACTACGTGTGTCAATTTGAAGGTCTCGTCGGTATCGATTATCCGTGACATTATTCTATTCTAACTGTTACCCAGTACGCTGCTATCATAGAAAATGTAGTTTTTGCAAAAACATGACCAAATTTTTTCCAGCGATTGTGGAGCATTTACTATGCAAGCTAGATGGTTGCCACTTACTGGACGTGTTTTGCACTAAAATACCCAGGGCCAGGGACCCTTTTTTAGTTGCCCCGTTTGCTGCTTTCTAGCTAAAGTGGTCGCTTGCCAAAGTTGGGAAAAGTAGGCAAAATCCAGGTTGCGCATACATTTTAGCTAATTTCTTTATAATGAAGAGCGGTTTCATAATAATTAAAAAAGGGTCCCCAGCTTTTTGATAGTGGAATCGAATGATGTGGCCGATGCCTCACGAAAAAATTTACTTTGTTCTGCAAAAAATCTGGAAAATTAAATTACTTTGAAAATACAGTAAAATGATTTCCAAAAACTAAAGTTAGTTAGTTGTGTTCATTAGAAGAAAGCAAATGTTAAGCTGCATTTTGATATAAAAATGGCTTCTTAACTCCAAGTAATGGTTGAGTAATAATGGTTCAAAGTTGATGTTTCCAAAAGGAATCACCACCTTAAAGCACGTTGACTGAGGGAAAACCCTTAGATTTAGCTACATTATTCTATTCGGTCCGAAAATTACATTACACACGTTCTGCTAAAACTTCCGCAGAATGTTCAGAAATTGGTTCAGCCTATGATGAAGAAAGATACTGTAGTTTTTCATCATCTCCGTTAGTCGCATTGGTTTATCACATGCAGGGAAATTATAATTATCGTACTATCTTAATTATTTCCAGATCACGTGCTCCAACTTTCCAGGACACTGTCACGGAAACGGCACGGAAACTACATCTCGAGCTGCCAGACATTTCTAATGATTCCTTCGAGCCCTATCATGCCAAGATGACATAATTCAGCTCTAAATGGGAAAAGTCTCCGGAAACAAAAAATTAACTGTGGTCTAGAATAAAGGGGGCCGACAACTGTGGAACCCCTATGGATTAATCAGACGGTTGAGGAGAAGAAGTCCTTGTCTAGGCTCTTAGTCGTCTGAAAAGTTTCCTTCAGGTTTAGAGACAGCAAAGTTGTAATAAATGAAAGTGCTTAGCTAGCAATAATTTTTAACCGTTTTTAAAGCAATTTTCCAGTGCTTCAAATTGCAGCTACTTTTTTACAAAAGGTCGACTCTGTTTCCAGTAAGGGTACAATCATTTGTTCTAAGAGCTTTTGGAAAGTGGTAACAACTTTACATTAATCAGAAGGCAATTAACCCACAAAATGACTAATATTTTATCAGCAAACTAGGTGTAAGTCTCAGCCCAGTTCGCCCGTTGTTTTGGTACTCATATTCATATACTCCTACTTTGTTTGCTTCTAATGTTGTAGTAATTATAATAATGACAACTTTTGATGTTTGCAACGTTTTGTGTAAATTTTAAATTGTATACATCGACACACGCTAGACTTGGCACTATACCAAAAACTCAAAGGTCGCGAGAGGCTGCAAATTTAACCTGAACGCTAAAAATTAGTTTACAAGACTTTCGGAAGAAGTTGAGCTCGGAATACTTGCATAATAACTAAGATAAGTAAATAAGATTATAATCGCTCCTTCATCAACAATAAGAGCAGTTTCATTTATAAAATGGTTAGAGTGGTGAGACATAAGGAAAAGAAAAAATGGCTTGCAGGAATCGGTGGGCCCCCAAAATTGGAAGAGAAAATTAATCCGAAAAGTAAAGCTCCCATCATGGCGAGGATTAAAGAGAGGCTGAACTAGCGGTTACGTTACAAAACAGATACATTATAGATAAATGTTGTAGCTGCTCAGTCAGATCACAAACTTTCAATTTCCTGATGCTAATATATACTCACTACAATCTAAAGTAAATGATAGGAAAATACCCTTCCTTCTCTAGTTTAAATGCTAGCCACATTAATGCCGGAATCTCGGGAAGGGTCACGGTTTGCATTGCTAACCATGTGTTTATAAATTATATTCGTTTGAACTAAAACGCAGTTTATTGACTAATCGCTTACCTTACCTTGTGCCAAATTCATGTGCATAAAATATAAAATGTATACGAGGTCTCGGGGGCTCAAGTTAGCATTATTAACTGTGTGTTTAAATGCGATTTAAATGCTGGCTACAGTAACCCTCATCAGTGCAATTACGTAGCAGCAGTTAAGAAGCCAATTCAATTTATTTCTGTTCAATCACTTATAATCACACATGCTTCACAACGCTAAATTGACCCCCACCCCCGAAGACATCGGGGAGAGGGACTTTACACATACACTTGACATTAGGTAATGTAGGGGATTAGCTAATCAGATTCGTCTTACTTCAAAAACGCATAAGACACCTCTAGGGCTAATGTTGTCACAGCCGGGTTTCTTTGCTAACCGAGGTTAGACTCATGTGCCCAAGATAACCCCGAGTTAGCGACTTAAGGGGGGGTCGCCGGGTACCAAACTTTACAGTGACCGATTTCGCTCATTTTCGGGTATAATATACCCCATATGTGTCCACAAATAAGACAGATTTTTAGAGTCCAGGGTCAATCTAGTTAAGAGATATTGCAGTTCAAATCCCTACAATTTAGTATTTACGTCACTACGCCTCTCTGAGGGTCTCGAAGTCGTGTAGACATAGGGTGACCAAGAACTGTGGCCTAGCCAATACATCAAATTAAGGCATCTATTTGGGGCTATTTATTGCTGTACAGATGAAAATGATACGCCAAGTAACTAGCAAGTAACGTTGCTTGACAGATTTGATCAAGCTCATCCGACTGTTATTTACTTCAAATTTTAACCCGCTCTAACTTTCGTATACTGCTTTCTAGAGACTTGGTGTAAGAAGATAAACTGTTCAAGACATCAAGAGCTTCAATTTGATATAAAATTTGGCTATATTTAGAAAATTTGAAAATTTGCCATTTTTGACTATAGGCCTCCGTCATCGAACTGAGGCATACATCCACAGTTCAACGCCAGCAATTGCAGTGAAACTTAGCACACATCTTTCTTTCATATGTGCAAATTGGCACATCAAATTTGGTTGGAATATATCAAGTTTCACCCGACTTATGGACCATTGTATTCAAAAATTTCAGAAAATGACGTATTTTGAGGCAAAACGCCAACGCGGTAACCAAAAGTATGATCTACTCCCAAGTAGCAGCAGGGATTGTGCGTATGCAAATTGGACCTCTATTTGTGCACTGTTTTAATATCTATACGCGAAATTTGTGCAGTGAATGATTAGTTCAGGGCAGGGCATGACGAAACATATCTTCGGTGGCATTTTTGTAAGTCAGAATTGTGCAAAAACCGACTTCATGCAACTTTGCAAATTTCTACGAAATAGCTTAGCTAACGCAAAGACATCTCATATATATTGATATTAACACGCTACCTAGTTCAGATTAACATTTTGGCAAGTTATAGCTCATTTGCTCTTACACAGCGCTCAAACGTTTGGTTACCGCCAAATTTTCGTTTTCCTATGTTTAACACATGTCGGGGTCGCCTTTGGAGGACTATTGTGGTAGTAGTAGTAGTAGTAGTAGTAGTTTAATCAACCAACCAGAGAAAAACAACATAAACCAACCAAAGTATGCATACAATTACTTATAACAGGTAAACATACCTATAATTGCAATTTCTAACAAACAGTATAGCAATAAGAGCATAGGTTGAAAGGGGCAGGGCGGGCCGTTTAGCCGGCTACTAATCCTCGCCCCTTAACAAAATTTTGAAAAGAAACATTTGCGAGTCGACTTTTAAAAATTACTAAATTTTCTGAAGAGACAACATATTCGTCCAATGAGTTCCAGATGGATACAACCCTATTACTGAAAAAATGTTTTCTAACATCTAAATTTGACCTTTTGGTAAACAGCTTTTGAGAATGACCTCGCATGTTTGGATATGGCAAATATTCAAAGTAATCATCAAATGACAATTCCACTATTCCGTGTATTATTTTATACACCATTACAATATCCCTATAAATTCGTCTTTCTTCCAATGATGGTAAGTTCAGTTTCCTAAGACGTTCAGCGTAAGTCAAGTTTCTAAAGCCAGGAAGTTTTCTAGTGAATAAACGCTGAACCCGTTCAATTAGATCAATATCTTTAACCATGTACGGTGACCACACTTCTGAACAGTATTCTAGTTTTGGTCTAACATAGGTTTTATATAATTTTAGTAGAAATGACTGGTCTCGATTACGAAATGCAGCAAAAATGACATTTACTTTCCTAAAACCTGCTTTCGCAATGTCATTACAATGTAAAGAGAGTTTCAAATCTTTGGTGAATGATAAGGAAAGTTTTGCAACAAACGCAACTGTCTTGTTTTGCGGACCCATGGGGAGCACAAAATATGTGAAAATGAGAAAAATCGGAGATGGTCGAAAATTGGCGACCCTCCTCCTTAAGGTAGATAGACCCAATCGATACCTGCCTATCTTTAACATGTGATTACGGCATAATCTATCTTGCCTTGTTGCAAGACTATTTGTTGTCATTTATCAATAATTTCTGTCTACTTTAGCATGACTACCTGCAGCTATTACGTATATGATATAAGCGTATGACGTATTACCAACAGCTGCCACTAGCTAACCGCCACCTAGTTACAAATTGCGTCATACAAGAGCCATGATATTCCTTGGCTGCACAGGCTGTCAGGCAGGTGTACAGGCAGGTGTAATCTGCGTGGCAATCACGTAAACCCAGCTGCTTCCTCAATTAGATTCATCATGATATTTGTAATGAAATTGGTTAAATAA
>JASAND010016943.1:0-13689 GCA_030248195.1 Trissonchulus latispiculum
CTTCTTCTTCTAGTTATTGATATCTATATCTTGCAAAATTACATTACTAGCAGTTTGTCTATAATTGAAAAATAGGGAGGATATAGGCTTATCGTCGCTGTATATTATTCTAGGTTCACTATATAGACTAGGTACATCTTTGGGAAAGTTGTTATTTACAGTAGGAGAATTAAACAATCTAGTAAACTGAATAGTATCAACTAAAGGATTGGAATATTTTAGAAACAACTTAGCCCTTTTACTTTTATTTGCTTTCATAGCCTGTTTATTACAAACACAGAGTTTATATTTACATAGATCATATAAGATAAAGTCAACATTATTATTAACAGCTTCGTGAAGATACATATATAATTTGGTTAATAAATGTTTATTTAAGTTAAAAATAGTTGATATAATACTAGTCCTAAATGACTTAGGATTATTGCTATATAAGTCAAGTAAAGTATTGTACAAAGTAACAGTATTAATATCTTGCTTCCTTTCTTTCCTGCTTTTCTTAATGCCTCGTTTATAGCTATATTTAAGCTTTTTATTAAAACATGAGTAGACGGATTCATTACTGCTATCAGTAGTAACCATTACTTTATCATTAAGTCCATAAGGGAATTTAGTTTTTAACTGTTTAATCCAATAATCTTCACGTGAGCGTCGGTGGTCGCCGGTATCTTGAAGATTATCAGACTGTATTACTTCAATTATTTGTACAATAGGAGTACCACAATTATTGTTAGCATAATGTTCAACAAGTAATTTACATCCTGAATAACTATCACCAAACGCAGATCGGTAGTGTTCACCAAATCTGGTTCGGATGCTACGTTTAGTCTCACCCACATATTGAATGCCACACAGCGAACAAGTAATTACATATACAACATTGGCGGTCTCGCAATTAATTAAGTTATTACGAGTACCGTTGACTATTGGGTAAAGTTGTGAGTTATAGGCACCGCAAATCGAACGTTCCTCAGAGGCATGTCTACACGTTACACAGTTATTTCTTCTACATTTCTCAAAGTTTGCAGACTCTTTATTGCTGGAATGGAGTTGTGCAGACTATTTCCCAACTCATGGCCATTTGAAACAGGCCAACACGTCTAACATTTTGGATATTTTAACAACAAATACGTACGTACGTAGCCGTATATTTATTTTACCGGGCCTCTCAGAAGAAAATAAGAAGTAGGTTAGCCTACCGCTGTTTTAGGCACAGGATACAGACAAAGACAGCCAGCTGACGTTGTGAGCATTTCAGGCACACTTTTCGCTTGCATTTTGAGCAGAACACACCTAAAATTATGTGTAGCAAAATATCGCAAATATATACGTATCTATACAACTGCTCTAAGTTTTCAGAACTGGAAAATAACAAAACTACAAATGCAATTGGTTACACTTCTAAACCAGACATAGAACTGGAAAAACTGAAACTATTATGTATAAATTGGTCGCTACTCTTTACATGTACGTATCCAACTGTCAATAAAAGTACTGGCTTTTTCCTACAGGGTGGGGGGCGGGGGACCCCCAGAAATCCGCCCCCCCATACTTGGGTCGCCCCCCCAGGATTCGGGCCTTCCCCTCCACCCTAAAGTGCCCGGAAAAATAGGGTTTTGAGGGAAAATTTTGAAAATTTTTTCCGGCTTCGCCGGATTTTTGCCCGTTTTTTAGCTATTTTAAGCTTAAATTTAAGTTAAAAATAGTCAATTTTTAGCTCAGCAGCAAAAAATAGCTATTTTTAGACATTTTTCAAAAATTTTTCTTCCCCCCCCGACCTGGGGAGGGGACCCCCCCCCAGACTTCCCCCCCCAGAAATTTTTGCCTAGGAAAAAGCCAGAAGTACGTACGTATTTGACTGTTGCCCAAGTAAAGGAGGAATATTTAGGTAGAAGAAGACACTGTATGCTAACCGGCACTAAAAAATCGACCAAATGATTGTTGACAAAATTGGCACGTTTCCGGATCCACAATCTGCTTCGCCTGAATTCGCAACTGGTCAACCTCCTTTCCGATTTCACTGAAACTATCGATTCAATAAAAAAACAGCGCATTAAAATGGCAAGTTAAGCAATTACAGAAAATTACAGAATTAAAATTCAAATTTAAATTAAAATAACTTACTGTGCTCGTTTGCTCTGACTGTGCTGAAACTGTACATCTCGCTGAAGTACGTCAATAATTTGCTGCCTCTCTAGCTCTGTCCACTCAAATAAGGCATCCTGTAGCGAAATCTCAAGATTTGCAGACATAATTCCGGAAGAATTTCGATAACTATGAAATACAAAAGGCTGGAAGAATGTTGGAATCCACTAAATATATAACTGTACACAGGAAGGGATATTACATAATCATCTGAAATGCGACATAGGAAATGTAAGCATGAGCAGATCTATCCGTTTTGCGTCAAAAAACATCGTTATGTTAACTGACACCTAAGATAAGAGGGGGCGTAAAAAGATGTCTCTAGTGAGTCTCTGTTCTTATCAATGTCGTGTGTGTACATAATAATAATTACTAAAGCTTCAAATTTGTGTGATAAGCTGCTGCCTACTGACGCTATATGTGATTATATATACGTAGACATAGACAAGAAACCTCTGTTGTAAGCCAGAATAATAAATGGTTTATTGTATTTGCTTAGAATGAATTATGTAATCTTAGTCGTCATTTACAAAGACTGGAAAAATCTATGTATATATACAAAAAACTGGATTTATAACCAGAGTGATGGATTGAATGCAAAAATCTTCATCCTGTGTATACATATAATTTTAGAGCAAAGCAAAATGCAAACGTTAGTTAGTATATAAAGACATGACGAAACGGACCTAAGATAACCCAAAAATTGTCTAATAAATCCATCCAACAACCAAAAAAGTTCAGCTTTGATCGAACCTAACGAAAAGTTGAAAATATTTTGCTTGTATATATATATAAAAACGCCATTATATACGTACGTATGTGTCTGTACAGATGTACGTACACGCATATCTAGGTATATACATGCCAAAATAAATAACATCGTTTAAAGATAAACTACAAATTGACTGTGCACTAGAACGCATTGTAGTGAACGATTATCTACGTAGGTGTATAAAACTGCCCACAAGTGAGCTCACTAAGAGCATGCTTTCAACAAATAACTTCTAATCATAGCAGCCGTTTGCCCTACTTTTATTCCCAGGCACCAACAATGACAATAGTGACAACGGTTTTATGCAGCGAAGAGTATAAATCTAAATTAGTAGCTTTCGCGGTCAATCCACAAAGCAAAGAAAATTCCAGCCAAATGCCTAACTAGCATTGTTATAAAATCACAGAACCAAACCTAGACCCTTTTGGTCATCAGATGCCAGATGCCTCGCATATAATGTGTTGTACGCAAGAACTAAACAAATTGCTGGTTACTAAGTGCGAAACTTCGCAGCTTATTCACCCCGAGAAAAAAGAGCAGAAAACGTTGTAGAAGGAAAATTTAGACTGGAACTGTTTGTGCACCAAATATATAATATATATATATACAAGTAACAAAAATGCTCCGCACAAAAGGGGATAATATGTGTGTTGGGCCTATGTCTATCCTTTAAATTCCGGTTGAGAAAGGCATAAATCCGACACCGCAAAAGTTGCTCAGCTGACTTAGGGCTTTCATTTGATACCAAATTTTACCACTTTTGAAAAATTTCATTTTCGACCGAAAATCACCCCAGTCCCCACCCCACCCCACCACAGCCACTTTGAGCATGCAGTTCTATGACAAAAGTCGCTCATCTCGCTTAGGGCTTTCATTTGATACCAAATTTTACCACTTTTGAAAAATCTTATTTTTGACCAAAATCGCCTAAGTCCCCACCACAGCACCCTATAGCCACTTTGGGTACGCAGTTCTATGACAAAAGTTGCTCAGCTCACTTAGGGCTTTCATTTGATACCAAATTTTACCACTTTTGAAAAATCTTATTTTTGACCCAAAATCGCCTAAGTCCCCACCCCACCCCACCACAGCACTCTACAGCCACTTTGGGTATGCAGTTCTATGACAAAAGTTGCTCAGCTCACTTAGGGCTTTCATTTGATACCAAATTTGACCACTTTTGAGAAACTTTATTTTCGACCATTTGACCCTCCCACCCGACTGACCCTTCAAACGGCAAAGTAGAACCAGCCCAGCAAAATAGGTACGCCGGACGGCAAAGCGAATACCGGGAATGAGCTGGGCACACCAGAAAACCCCTATAGACAATGTTTTGAGAGGCTATGTACAGTTCTATATGGTGTTCCCGGAAGTCGGTACCGACCGGACCCTCCAGACGGCAAAGTAGAACCAGCCCAGCAATATAGACACGTCGGACGGCAAAACGGATACCGGAAATGACCTGGGCACACCAGAAAACCCCTATAGACAAAGTTTTGAGAGGCCAAGTAGAGCCTACTATGGACCTCCAAGAAGCGGTTTCCGACTTGACCCTCCCGACGGCAAAGTGGAACCGGCCCAGCAAGATGAGTGGGTCTGACGGTAAAACTGACTGCGGGAATCGATTCTCCGTGCCAGAAAACCATTGTATGGAAGATTTGAGCTTTCAAAGTTGAATAGATAGCGAGAAATTTCGATTTTTCATATTTCGAATTTTCGCCATTTTTGACGGGCCACTGTGGTCGCTAGGGAAGTGATAGAGAAACGCAACCTGGACCGTTAGTTAGTTCAATATATGTAATTTCTGAATATAAAAAGAAATCAGCCCCAGCTCGTAACGTTCGACCTGAGCGACGACCACAAAAATGGTCACTTTTCGCTATGAGCCGACTTTGCGGCGCCACTGCGGCGCTGTGGCGCAGCTGCGGCGCAAAAAAAGTTGTGATTCTTAAATTCTTTAGAGGGTACTACTAGACCCCATAGCCCTTTAGGTTGGCCCACCGCTGCAGATCACGTGAAAGCGGCGAACATTATGTACAATACAACCATCAAATAGGAGAAACCGGAAAAAAAAACATCGCCGCCATAACCGGTCCGGGGCGCAACTTTTTAACGGTAAGTGATACGGGGCTGAAACTTCACAGACATACTAAACTCGATGTGCTCTACAATTTGCGCATGAAATCTGCGCAGGATCTGCGCAGGATTTTGCGCAGCTTCTGCGCAGCTTATTTTACACTGTCTCCAGCCACTTTACACACATATTATAGGGGGTCGCTGCCGCGACCCCTATGATATATATATATATATATATATATATATATATATATATATATATATATATATATATATAGTATATAATTGAAATCGTTTGGTTCTGGTAACACTTTTGAATTTATATATACGATGGCTGGAATCTAGCCGGACCGCCGATCCGAGCGACCGGCTCAAGCGATCTGATCCGGCCTCCGATTAGGATCGATTTTGCCGATCCGATCCACATCACTATTGGGCAAACGTGACTTGTAGAAGTTCCTGGCTTCTCCTACTTTGGGAAGCCCACTCAAAAGGGCCCTACCCAGAATTGCTTCATCCCAGGATTCTTTTAGGGGGCGGAGTCAACCGTCAGCGAAAGGGGAGTACTTCCCTACATCCCCCAGCACACCCATAAAAAATCCCAAAGCGTTTCGCGAGTTTTGCAAAAATGTTATAATATATAAGTCAATTGTAAGGGATTTTTGGCACAGTTGGGTCATTGCTGAACTGCAATTTGACATTTTTGCATCAAAATCGATTAAATAAGTTGACTCCGATTTCGTGAAACGTACATAAAAGGGTAATTCGGGGTATATAGCTGATTCCAAATCTGCAGTCGAAATTTCGATCCGAGTCGCCAAAGTCGGCTTTTCTGACGAATTTTTAAAATATCGATTAAAAGTGGGGTAAGGGTTTGAAAAAAGTAGGGCGGGGGTCTGGATAAAAGGGGGAGGGAATAAAATATTTTGGGGAAGAGGTAAGAAACATTTTCGAGGGGGGGGTCGCCGAGAAATCGGTTTTCCGGTCAAATACTGAAAAATTTCTCATGTTTTAGCTATGTTAAAAATTAAAAACTTGGTAGGGGTTTAAAAATTTTGAGGGGATGGTCGCCGAAAGGTCAATTTGGGGGTAGGGGTAGCCAAAACTTTTTTAGGGAGGGAGGTCGGGGACGTGTCCATTTGGGGGTCCCCCAGCCTCCCCTCAAACACACCTACGTCTCAGACAACATGTCCCAAAAATTATGCGAAAGGAGCCTCTCCGAAAAATGTTGCGGAAGGGGCCATTCCCCCCCACACCGCCAGTAGCCGTGCCAGGATTTTTAGAAGGGGGGCCTACGCTAACATTTGGCGACCATTTTTGGGAAATCCAAAAATTTTTGCCCAATTTCTGGCAATTTTTACCTTGAATTTCCAAAAAATTTCTTAAATTTCAACAAACATTGTTCTGCCTTTAGCAAAATTTTGCCGAATTCTTATATTAAAGTTCATCACATTTTTTAAATATTTGGTAAAATTTGTGAGAATGTTCACTTTAGGGACCCGACAACTAAATCAAATGGAGGGACCGAAACCGCTAAGTCCCCCCGAAACCGAAACCGCAAAGCCCGCAAATTGGAGAATTTTTTGAAATATGAAAAAATCCGTCATGTAAACTTTTTAAAAAGATTAAATAAATTAAATAAATAAGATGAATATAACTTACGTAGTGAAACATTTAATCGCAGTAAAATAGTATATACAAGGGAATTCACTTCCACGATTTATTCTAGAGCACTTTCAGAAGCTGTCAATTATTAATGCTTGCATTGCTCCACTTTATGAAAGCAAAATAAATTCAAATATTCCATTTTCCAAAAAGTTTTGGGGGAGTCGCGCCGAAGGCGGGAAAAATTGCCTAAAAATCGGGTATATATTTTTAGTGTAAATTTTGCAAAATTTTTCTATAATGTCCAAACTTTTTTGGCTTAAGTGTTCATTATTGCGAGAAATGTATACACGTTTTCAACAGTTTTATGAACTTTCTGACTCAATGTTGATCTTATTTTGAGGTTAGAAACATGTTGGCAATCAAGCTTTCGAGTTTAAAACAGTCTAATGTTAAAATTATATATATGCTTTATGACTGGATGATTTTTGGCATTAGCAATGACTGAAAATGCCATTTTAGGTATAAAAATAGAAAAATTTTTGAGGGAGGTTTGGGGGGGGCGTGGGGGGTTTGGGGGAGGTTTAAAATGGGGCCCGCCCCCATAATTTGGGGGAGGGTGCCCCCTCCCAACCCAAATCCACGTTACACCTAAGGACAGAACTGCGTAATAAAGCAGTACGGAAGTGAAATCTAAATGCGCTGCAAACGAAATTTTCTAAAAAATTGTGAAATTTAATAAAATTCTGCTTAGTTTTCACTCAAACTATGCCTATAACCAACTGAAAACTTTTGTAAGGGGGGGTCAAAAGGTCAAAGGAGGGGGCGCCGGGCCCCTCCCCCTGGATCCGCCACTGTTTTAAGCCAGTATTTGAGAAAACTTTTTCAAAACATGACCATTTTTAGCAATTTGTCCCCAAAAGTGCTAGGAGGGTTCGGGGGTGGGGTGGGCAACCGAAAGTTGGGTATGGGGATAGCCCGCAATTCCCCCCCTTGGCTTGGTGAAACTATGATCGCCTCCTCCCCCCAACCAAACACACCCCGCATCCATAGGTGTAACGGAGATTTGGGGTGGGGGAGGCTCCCCCCCCAACATTTTCTGGGGGGGCCCCCTCTGGCGACCCCCCCCAACCCCCCCCCAGGACCCCCCCAACCCTCCCCCAAAAAAATTTTTCATTTTTTATGCCAAAAATTGCATTTTCAGCCGTTTCTAATGATAAAAAACATCTAACCATAAAGTAATTTTAACATTAGACAGTGGTTTTAAACTCAAAAACTTGATTGCCAACATGTTTCCAAGTCCAAAATAAGGACAATATTGAGGCATAAGATCCATAATACAGTTAAAAACGTGTATTTCTCATACTAATAAACAGTTTAAGCCAAAAATTTGGACATTTTTGAAAATTTTTTCAAAATTTACCCCAAAAATACCCAATTTTAGGCCATTTTTCGCGCCTTCGGCGCGACTACCCCCCCCCCCAGTTGGGGGGGGGGGATACTCCAAAAAGTTTTGGGGGAGGGTTGCAAAAAGGCTTTGGGGGGGCTACCCCCCCCACAACCCCCCCACCTTACACCTATGCCCGCATCCCCCAACCCCCCCTTCCCTGGTTAAACAATGATGGCCGGAATCCCCCAAAGCCCAAACACACCTAACACCTAATGCTCGCAAGCATAGGTGTACCACCTGTTTGGGTTGGCGGGGGGGGTAAAAATCCAAATCTGGCGTGGGGGGTCTCAAAAATCGGAAATTTTCAAAAAACTGTATCCAAACTGTACCCAAATTTTTTCAGCTAAAAATGGCCCTTTTTGGACATAAAGTCGACTATTGTCGACATAAATCTAATAAAAAAACCACTCGTTGCTTTTTAAAACCTATTTTTTAGCGTTTTTAACTATTTCTCGCCGTTTTTTCAGAAAATTTTGGAAAAATTGCAAAAATTTTTGCAAACATTTTGCTTTTTTGTCTTGTTTGGACCCCATTTTTTAGGGGGGGAGGGGGTCTGAGTTCGCCTTGGGAGGGAGTAGTCGAGGTCGGGAATGGGGGAGGGGGGTTTGGCCTTCTCGTGGGGGGTCTCACAGGGGCAAACTGTAGCCTGGTACACCTATGCTCGCAAGTCACAACAGCTGAGCGACTACATAGCTAATGAGGATGGCGCAATGGCAAGCTGGTAGAACAGCTCGAAATTCCTATGTCTACTGAAACAAATTGTTGGGAACAATAATTTAAAATGTAATAGTTTCATAGTTCTCACTCCAAACAATTTCATAAATTCTTCACTTGAATCTTTATTGATTGGGAGCTATAGCTTAGGGTGGCTTGATTAAATTAAATTTAAAGTATGATACAAATACTTTAGTAAAAAATTTAGAGATCGTTAACATTTGTAGCAGTTTTCCGTCAACCTCTGGGAAACGAAACTAATTCAATTCTGATTAACCCTTTCGCCTTTCGTGACCACAAGTCACAAGTGTGACAGCAGCTTTGAGAAGCCGGCAACTAGCCACTAGCCTATATTGTATCTGTTGAAACCTACAAGACACAAGTGTGACATTAGGAGATTAAGCGCACGTAAAAAGATAGATCATTCATGCAGGTCTGTGCTATTGCGAAATACTGCAAGCCAGAAGGGGTGTGGTTGTTAGAAAGGTCCCGGGTGGGTACATTTTGTGAAAAAATTGGGAAAACATCTAGCAGTCAATCTTTTACAAAAAATTATGTTCTGTGGGGAATAGTTCAAAGATTTTAAAGAGCTATTTATGGATGCAAAAATATTTTTCATAGTAACAAAAATTGTCCTAGAGTATTTTAACACAAGTGTGACTTGTGGGTTTCTGCGGTAAAAATTTTTCTAAAGCTAAACTCTTAAAAGTTTTGTGTCTATTCGAAAATTTAACACATTTTTAACTTGTGAATTTAAACAATCAGGTCACTGCAACATAAAAAACTAAATACTTACAGCCTGTAACCTGTAGCTATGCTACATACAGACACAGGACATTGTTAGGACGAGGATGCCTCCAACGGGAGTTTTAGGGGGCCTTGCACCTTTAGCTAAAGTTTCTAGGAAGCTGAACCCCGCGTATGATGCCCTGCTACTAGAGATGAGCACGGGCCGGATTTTTTTTCGGCAGGGCCCGGCCCGGCCCGATCCTCTCCAAAACCTTGCCCGGCCCGGCCCGCAAGCTGACAAAATTCGACCCGGCCCGAGCTGCCAAAAGAAAATTTTCATAATTTTACAAACAATATTATTTCAAAGACTTCGGTGCATGACGGAAACGCTAAATTATGCTAGGCCCGGTCCGGTTAAAAAATTTCAGAGCTCTGCCCAGCCCGGTTCGGCCCGGCCCGGCCCGGCCCGGCCCGCAAGCAATTGAATGTAGGCCCGGCCCGACCAGCGGGCAGCGCCGGGCCGACGGACGGAAATGCTCATCTCTACCTGCTAACCCAGTTAGTATAGCAATTTTAATTTCGAGGAATAACAAACTATCACTTTGGTCCGGTGGTTTGACAGCAAGATAGTTCATCTGATGTCCAACTATGCCGATGCTCAGTCAAAGGACAAGTGCATACCTTTCTGTCGCTGCGGCCAAACAGAAGGTAGAAGATAGAAGTGGAGCGTCCCTATTAGGGTTGTTCTCGTGTCGTTAGCGGGCTTCGAGTTCAGGGCCGGACCCGGGCGCGGAAAAATTTTGGCTCTGGCTGAATGCTGAGCACACAGGGCTTACTGGACTACCGGGCTCGTTGGGCTCTTCAGGTTTCCGAGCTCATCAGGCTTACCGGGAACACCTTACCAGCCGGACTCAGTAGCAGCGGGGTTTTGAGTCGGGCCTAGTAGCGGACCTGGACTTCGAAGGCCGGGCCTAGCACCGGGTCCGAGGTTTTGACGCCAAGCCAAGAAGCTGTCCCGCGCTTGGTAGCGGACTTTGGGCTTGATAGGCTCCGGGCCTAGTATCGGGCCCCTGGGCTCCGGGCCAAGCCTTCGTCGAGCCAGGCTGGGTCATACCTGGCTGATCATTTAGATAGGCCCGGCCCGTCAATTTCTTATCGGTACCATCCTTGTCTCTATACTGTTAAAACTACACCGCCGGCATGGGTGGAGATGATTTGGTTGATCAACTTGTTGCGATCTACCGACACAACTTCAAAAGCGTCAAGTTTCCTATAAGCATGTTTCGGCATTTTTTAACTTCACCATTATCAATACTCGGCGATCATACTAACGACAACATCCAGATGATAAATCGATGAATTTGCCTGAATTTCCAAGCCTGATTGCTGTTTATATTGTTAATAGACCAATTATTGTTGCTGTTTGGTTAATTTTTGCTACTTTGAAAACAAAAGCTTTTTTGGAAAGTTTTACCCATAACTGCTCAGAGTCAGAAGTCACAAGTGTGACAGTGATTCCAGTTCATAGGGAGACAGCACTAGACTTATACCAAATAGTTGTATGTGATCCCAAGGTGGAGTAGAAGTCAGGGCACGATTAGAAAATTTTTTCCTTAACTATTCTATAATGCGGTCACGAAAAGATTAAACCGGATTAATCTGACTAGACTCCACTTATACAACGAAACTAAGCTCAGAAGATTTCAAAATCGTTATCAAATATTGACCAAGCATTATTTTCTGTTTATTGTCAAAAGAACTATTAAGTTTTATGAAAATGACGGCAATCTGTAAGATATATGCCTATTTTATTGAAAACTCGTAAATAAGCCTTGTTCCATTGCCTAGACACTAAATAAGAGGACATGATGAACTGCCCATAAATGGGGAATAGATTCAAAACAGTAGAATGAGAACGGCAGACATTCAGGTGTTTCAATATTGGATTCTACCAAAGCCAGTCCCACTGAATTATAAATGATAATAACTCTACAGACACAAATACTCCATCCAAGTGTTCATCCGAGAGGATAAAAAACCTATAGAACAAAAGTACTTAAATAATAACAGATTAGTTATTATTTTAATGGTCAAGGGAAAGCTATATGGCCGGTTTGACAAATTTATAATGTAGGTCAAATGCACCTTAATGACATTTCGGATTGGCTTAATGACATTTAAAAAGTAACTCACATGAAACTTTTATGGGACGCCTGTCCTTTTAGAAGGTCTTTATTTCATTCAGTACATTTCATGTTCAACGGAAAATCTGGAAAATCTGGAATAGGTATTCAAAATAATGCTGATAGTTCAGTTTATTTTCCAAGGAAAATTGTCAAGAGAAAATCCAAAAATACAAATTATTTTTAGTAAATTTTGAAATGTATTTTGTACTGTATCTACCTATATTTGCTACAAACATGTGAAAGGAGATGGGTTGGGCCGGCGATTATAAAAAGATGAGAGTTCAGATTGATTTTGAGTTTTAAATTGAAAGTTTCAGACCTTGCTTATATTTATCAGATATTAAAGGTTTTATATTTATCAAATTCTTTATCAAATTATTTCTACTTTTAAACGTAAATAATTGAAAATTGAAAAACTGAAACTGTTGGGTTGCAAATTCATTCGATTTTTCAGTCGATACTTTTCCTCAAAGAACACTTTGCAGAGGAAGATTTCTAATCTGCATCAACACGGGCATGTTAAGGAAGTTTAAGATAAGAAGTAGGATAATACATGAAAAACATACAAAAAAGATTCAAAATCCTGGAGTACTCCAAATTCCAATGTTTCTGGCGGTCTATTTATGGGGAGGCCTGTTTGTTTCCAGATAAATTCTTTAGCATAAAACATTGGCTCGACTGAGCAAGAAGATAATATCATTAAATCATCAAAAAGGGGGGACTGGGTTTTCGGTCGAATTAATTACTCAAAAGCCAGAAGGAATAAAAGAATTAGAAAGAGCCCGCCTTTAGGTTAAACCTAAACTAAGGCATTCAGCAGGCTGGCTGGCTCTCAAACAGTAAAAGTGAGCCATATCTGGGGCTATTTCAACAGGTATTCGTTAGGAGACTTATGTACAACCAAGAGTTTATAATAGGAAGAGTAAGACACTATGAAACACTGGCGCTTCTATCCTTTCATCTCCATCATTCATCCTTCACGGTTTCCAAGATTGACAGCTGTTTATAAGGTGCTGCTGGTATCCTTTTGTGCAGTGCTTTTGTCGTGACTTTTCGAAACGCTATAACTTTCGCAATTTTGGGAGTTGGAAAGAGCTTTATACATCGTTTTAAAGCTTATAATCAGTACATTAACATGAGCTTAAGAGACTAGCAAAATTGGCAAAAAAATAGCAAAACATTGCCGACATGCTGACATCTGACAGACTGAATATAGACCAAAAATTTTTGAACATCGATTTCTCAAAACTGTAGAATCGGCCAAAATTTCTTCTTGTGCCATGATATGAAGGACATGTGGGCCGAGGGACATTTTTTGGATTTGGCTCAGCAAGTCTCAATACTCCAGAAAATCCGGCAAATGCGCGATGACACGAAATTTCGCAACTTTCTATTCAGTTTTCTCACAACTGGAGCTGTTTTAGCTCAAACCAAGAAAAATGTCCCTCCGCAATAGGGCGAATTTTCATTCAGCCAAAAATCACGCGAATCCATTGGGTAGTTTTTGAGAAATCAATGTTCAAAACAAAATAATCGCAATTTTGCCAAAATGGTTTTTCGGCGAATTCTCCAGCTTAAAGCAACGAAATCCAGCGAATAGGTATTGATAAAATGCGCAATTGGACGGTGTATCGATTGAGTATAAATCAGCCAAAATTGTCTGTAAGATTTGGTAGTAATTTTGAAAAAACCGATTTCTTCAAAAATGGCCATTTTTTGACCCTAAAAGTAGTTTTTGGCTTGTACTGCCTTAACCACTAGAGGCAGCTCAAAAGTTGTAAAAGCTAAAATCTTCATTTTGGTGCCCTCTTTCCAGCCATAACAACCAATCCGGTGTAGCAATTATGTACTGAGAGAATAAGGACGAAAACCAAAACTTTCTTATCTTTGCACCTAAAAATCCGGGACTGGTCCCAGAATGTTAAAGAGCACGAAAATAATATATTTGGAAAGTTTTATCCACTTTCATGAAGAATTAAAGCTTGTAGGGTCGAATTTACACAAAGCGATAC
>JASAND010016944.1:0-10098 GCA_030248195.1 Trissonchulus latispiculum
TACTCGTCGTGTAGATTCCAACGATACTTCAAACTTGCCGAGTTTCGTTCAGTATTGAGCTGGCACGGTGCTCGAACGAGTCTCATAGGGCCGCGCAGCGCCTTTTACACCCATATTATAGGGGGTCGCTCTCGCGCCCCCCTATAATATGTATGTATACATTATACACCTACGTATATTGCTATTGCAGAAAGGTATTGAATGCATTTATAATTGTAATTGTAAACCAAGTCATCCCTCTGAGACTCCCCACCCCACAAAAAACGCTGGGGGATTCGGGGGGGGGAATAAGTTGAGGCGCAGTTTACTGGCAGAACATTAAAGAAAATATAAATTATATATATATACATATATATTAGTGATGTGCGCTGAGACATTTGCCCGCTCCGGAGCTCCGGCCGGAGCGGGCTGTCAAACTTTTGGAGCTCCGGGCTCCGCGGAGCTCCGACGACCGTGTTGAAAAAAAAAACTGCAAAAGATTTCGGTTTTAAGCTAAATGTTTGTTTAGAATAAAAACATGCCTACTCGATGTACTGTATATATACTTTTATGATAAAAATAAAAATACAATAAAAGTTTTATCGTTTGGCTGTTTATTTTCCAGATGCTGATTTTTTTGCTACATACGAAGTACTTGTTCGCTGTATTTTTTTGAACTAAATTCAGCTTCTTAACAATCTATTTCTAGAATTTTTTGGTTACGTAATTGATTGTACATACTGCTGTGTTTACGTACGTAAAAGCCCATGTTTGGTTGCAATACAGTTTACTGCAATGTTCTCAATTTTCAAGATTTCGCAAATTTAGATATTATATTCCGCGCGTCCAATATTTCTTGTAGGAATTTCATCATCAAATGTATACCAAACTTTTCAAATTGGTATAAAATATTGCAAATCTGACGAAGTCTGGACCAGATTTCATTTACCCTACGTAGTTAACTTATCATGAGGATGTATATAATACCTAACTGAAATATATAAAATTTCAGCTAACAGAATTTTGATCATCTGAAAGATAGAAAAGAAAAAAGCAAAGAAAACAGCTGCAGTTTTTCAAAGTTTACATGGAATAGATTTAACGGAAATGTAATATTTGATGGAACAATTACTACCAAGTACGAAATTTAAAACGTTTTACGGAATGAATTCTTAAATATATATATATTAGAGTTGTATTTAATTTTTCTTTCATATATTTGGAACATGGACAAGTTTAAATTGTCTCCAGAGAAAAGAAACGTCTTGCGAAGTACATATAAGAACGCAGCCTTGGGAAAATTGAAACATTTTTAAGGAGTACGACAACTATATGTAAAAATTCAATACAGTCTTACGTGCTGAAGGAGAAATCGTGGAGTTCAGAGAAAGATCATACTTTCAAATTTTTCTTAGCACCTTCAAAGCTTGCACAAGGCTGCTCCGGATACCCGGAGCTCCGGAGCTCCGGAGCAGAAGCCCGCTCCGGAGCACCGAAAATCGGAGCTCCGCTCCGGAGCTCCGTCGGAGCGGAGCTCCGGCGCACATCACTAATATATATATACAAATTTTAGTTCAGAAGTTTTATCCATACGTATGTATGGTATACATACATATGGCGCACGCTAAGGGTCTTTTTTTTGGCCGACGGCTTATGTGTAACGTTACACACCACACATCCAAAATTTTTTGCTATTTTTCAGAAAAAAGTGAGTAACTACCTAAAAATTCCTAATTTACTCGCTTGCTTACAACATGTACACAAGTAACAAAAATGCTCCGCACAAAGGAGGATAATATATATGTGTGTGATGGCCTGTGTCTATCCTTAAAATTGTGAAAATAAAGACGCAGTTCTATGACAAAAGTTGCTCAGCTCACTTAGGGCTTTCATTTGATACCAAATTTGACCATTTTTGAAAAATTTTATTTTAGACCCAAAATCGTCTAAGTCCCCACCCCACCCCACCACAGCCACTTTGGGTATGCAGTTCTATGACAAAAGTTGCTCAGCTCGCTTAGGGCTTTCATTTGGTATCAAATTTGACCACTTTTGAAAAATTTCATTTTTGACCGAAAATCGCCTAAGTCCCCACCCCACCCCACCACCAGGGGCGCACCCAGGATTTTGAAAAGGAGGGGGTCGAGCCGAACAAATTTTTTGCTTTCGCCAACTCTCTTACGGTTTGGCGGCAAGAATTTTCAACAGTTCCTTATTGCTGCAGCACAAGTGATGGAATTCGTAATTATTAGCCCACTCTGGGGGTCTGGGGGGCGGAGCCCCCCAGAAGTTGTGAAGTTTTTGAAATTATGAAAAAATCCGTAATGGAAACATTTGAAAAGATTTTAGTAAAAGTTGAGAAATTTTTTGAAATGATTAGAAAGCTCTGCAGGCGCAACGATTGAAAAAACTTAATCTAGAAAAGCGCGGCCGGCGCGAAAATTTTTAGAAATTGCGATAGAATGGTGCCTTAGACGCGAAAAATTAAAAGCTTTAGCTGCAAGAGCGCCGCAGACGCGAAAATTTTTAAAGTTGACATAAAATTCGCCGCAGGCGAATAAAATTTTAAAAAATGAGACAGCAAAGCGCAGGCGACGAAAATTTGAAACATTGAGATAGAAAAGCGCGCCGGCGCGAAAAATTTTCATAATTTCTAGTTTTACGCACTGAAAATAACTCAATTTTTGCCTTCTCCCCCAAAAAGTCCCGGGGGGGTCTGGCAAAAAGGGAGGGGTCGGAACCCCCAAAACCCTCCCCCTGGGTGCGCCCATGCCCACCACAGCACTCTACAGCCACTTTCAGCATGCAGTTCTAGGACAAAAGTTGCTCAGCTCACTTAGGGCTTTCATTTGGTACCAAATTTAACCACTTTTGAAAAATTTTATTTTCGACCACTTGACCCCCCCACCCGAATGACCCTTCAAACGGCAAAGTGGAACCAGCCCAGCAAAATAGGTACGTCGGACGGCAAAACGAATACCGGGAATGAGCTGGGCACACCAGAAAACCCCTATAGACAAAGTTTTGAGAGGCCAGGTAGAGCCTACTATGGACCTCCAGGAAGCGGTTTCCGACATGACCCTCCAGACGGCAAAGTGGAACCAGCACAGCAAGATGGATGTGTCCTACGGCAAAAAGGACACCGGGAATGAGCTGGGCGCACCAGAAAACCCCTATAGACAAAGTTTTGAGAGGCCAGGTAAAGCCTACTATGGACCTCCAGGAAGCGGTTTCCGACTTGACCCTCCCGACGGCAAAGTGGAATCAGCCCAGCAAGATGGGTGGGTCTGACGGTAAAACTGACTGCGGGAATCGATTCTCCGTGCCAGAAAACCATTGTATGGAAGATTTGAGCGTTCAAAGTTAAATAGATAGCGAGAAATTTCGATTTTTCATTTTTCGAATTTTCGCCATCTTTGACGGGCCACTGTGGTCGCTAGGGAAGTGATAGAGAAACGCAACCTGGACCGTTAGTTAGTTCAATATATGTAATTTCTGAATATAAAAAGAAATCAGCTCCAGCTCGTAACGTTCGACCTGAGCGACGACCACAAAAATGGTCACTTTTCGCTATGAGCCGACTTTGCGGCGCCACTGCGGCGCTGTGGCGCAGCTGCGGCGCAAAAAAAAGTTGCGATTCTTAAATTCTTTAGAGGGTACTACTAGACCCCATAGCCCTTTAGGTTGGCCCACCGCTGCAGATCACGTGAAAGCGGCGAACATTATGTACAATACAACCATCAAATAGGAGAAACCGGAAAAAAACATCGCCGCCATAACCGGTCCGGGGCGCAACTTTTTAACGGTAAGTGATACGGGGCTGAAACTTCACACAGACATACTAAACTCGATGTGCTCTACAATTTGCGCATGAAATCTGCGCAGGATCTGCGCAGGATTTTGCGCAGCTTCTGCGCAGCTTATTTTACACTGTCTCCAGCCGCTTTTCACACATATTATAGGGGTCGCTGCCGCGACCCCTATGATATATAATCTTATTGGTAACAAAATCATTCTGACGTATTTTAGAGGCCGCTTCTTTATAAGTAAAATTTGAAAATGTTATTTACAGCAAAATTTGGAGAAGTTCCACCAAATCAGATCGACAAAATTAAAACATTGAGCAGTTACAAGGATGATCTGCATAAACTGAAAGTTTGGTGTGTAACGCGTTTTTAGTATATACATGAACGAACAAATATAACTGTAACAAATATAATATGTAACTAATCCTTAAATATATAATACCAAAATAAAATGTAGGACATGATGTATAGCCATGGGGTGAAAACAACCCACCCCTTTTTGGGGGGAAAAACCCACCCGCCTCCTGGGTCATGGGTTGGAGATATGAGCTCCAAAACATAGCAGCAGGAAGCGCGACTCTTTCTAACCTATGTTTGCAAAGATCAAGTCATTTGGTTCACTTCTGCTTATTTTATGACATTTTGAAAATGACAACTACTTTTTGGTTCAACCATCCAAAAATTTACCAAAAGTTTGGACCGATGTAACTTTTGACTGGGTCGGGCTAGAAAAGTTTTGCAAATATCTGCAATGATGGCAACTCTTCCTCTTTGCACACAGCCAAAATTAGACCGATCCGCTGTACCGTTAGTCTGGCACATTGCAAAACGTGGCGGGGAAAAACCCACTTTGGGGGGAAAAACCCACCCAAATATTTTTGAAAATTTTTTTAACAACTCAACACGGAAACAATTAGAGACTATAGCACGGTACTATCGAGCACGCTGCGTCATCCTATGCGGTCAGATTCGGACAATTTTGCTTACCTGGCAAGCTAGGGGCTAAAAACCTTAAAAGTGCCATTTCGCAGCTGGAGGACCCAACACAGGTACAATTGTGGATTTTAACAGCCAATTCTACGTAAAAAACCATTCTCTATATACACGATAGAATAAGTTTTATCAAATTACATCATTTCTAGCATTTTTCAAAAATTGCCCTATGTTTATGTGTTAAACTTTATGAAGCCTGGCCAGTTGATGCAGCATTTTCAACGGCACATGAGATCTCAAAAAAGCTACTTAGATCGAGTTTTTTGGTTCATACTAACTAAAAAAAGGTTGAATTTTACACTGGAAGTGTCAGAATTGCGATAGAACAATATTTAAGACCTGTGAGGGGTGGGTTTATTTTCCCCCCCATTTGGGTTTTCCCCCCGCTACTTTTTGCATTATACCGCTCTAACGGTACAACTTAGAGAAGTGCAAATAGGCTTAAAAGAAAGTTCTAAGTACGCCAAGTACGATGGTATATAAAGTTCTCAGATAACCCTTATAATAAAAAAGTTCCAGCCAAAATCCGAAAATGTGGGTTCCCCCCCCATGGCTATATATGGTGGGTCTGGGGGGCGGACGCCCTGGGGTTTTTTACTGGGGGGGGCGCCCCCCCCCCCACTTTTTGGGTTCCCCCCCACTCGACCTCTTCCCCCCCCCACTTTTTTGGGCTTCCCCCCCACTCACCCTAAGGTGCCCAGAAAATGCCAAATTTTTAGGATTTTTGGTCAAAATTTTCAAAATTTTTCCGGCTTCGCCGGAAATTTTTAGTAAAAAATCGTCTATTTTGGTGCCAAAACTTAATTTTTGAGCACCTTTAAGCTTAGTTATAGCAGTATATATATATATATATGTAGAAAACAGGCTTTTTATACCGTATTTTTGGCATTTTTAGCCCATTTTATTTCCCCCCCCCCCCTTTTGGACCTCCCCCCCACTAGTGGGGGGGGGGCGTCCCCCCCCACTTATTTTTGCCTAAAAAAACCCAGACGCCCCCCAGAAACGGAAAATATGTGGGAACAAATTAATGTGCATTGGAAAAAGTTCCGACCATTAGGCAGAATTTGTCCAAAGTTTTAGTGTAACGTTACACAGTCGCCATTTTTTTCCATTTTCCACAAAAGTGTGTAATTACACGCGTTTTTGACCAAAAACACTGAGTCCACCTACGGAAGTCAAGCGAAACTCTAAGAAACTCTTACTTTCTGGGGGTTTTATTTTTTAGTCTTTAGCTAATTTTTTTAAATGGATCGCTGGCATATTGTAAAGTATATACGTATATAAATATGTATACATATATAATCACTGGAAGATGAAGGATTTCCTGACACTGACCCCGACCAAGAGTAATTTGTTACAAGAGTGCGCGAATTATATTCAGGGTTTTATGATTAGTAGCTACGTATATAAATATATAGTTCTTCAAATTCTTTAGTCCCAAATAAGATTCGGGCCCCCCATCCAATATATACAAGTATAGGAAAACTGACCGCAAATCTTAAGAGGAGCTTCTAATTCCAGAAGAATAGGTTGACTCAAAAATATTTCTCTGGACTTCAGGCAAAGACCTTTTACTTCGGCTTCTGTTAGCTGTACATTTTTTCCAGGTTTTGCACCTCGAACTGAAACAGAATGTGTATATATAATACTGCACATTAGTTGAATACACATCAGCATAAAGCATAAAAGTTATTGCTAATAAAATGTTAATAATTTGTTAATGTACGAAGCTGTTATATTGAAAACAATTGATCAGTAATAAATTTTATGCAACGGTTTAAAGGGTTATAACCGGTATATGCCGTGCCTGACCCACCCTCAAAATTTTCATTACCCCAGGTTTACGGGGTCATATATATATAATCCGATGTTGCAGACTCTGGAGAACCAAGAAACTCGAAACCCCCAAAATTATAAACAAGATGCGGACGACAAAAATTTTGCCTTGCCCAGCCGACCCCTTAGGTTTCGAAAACATTTTCTTCAATATAAGCTGACAACGCGCCTATCCAATAAATTGAAATTACTAGTGCCAAAGAACGTTTCGACTTCGAAATGTATACCGAGACCGTATTGACGTCTCTTCACCTTAGGAATATATAGGCTTAAACTGACAAATTGAAAATGAGGCACGTGATGATTGATCGAGTATTTTTAGAGACTAGAAATAGAAGGCAGGGGCGTATCCAAGGGGGGTCACTGGGTCCGGACCCCCTCCCCACTTTTCTTGATTTTTTAAAATTTTTATTATTTACCCGTTTTTGGTTCAAATTTAAGCATTTATTACGAAAAACTACAGTAGGTTTGGTCAGCCCCGCCCCGTTTCGGGTTTCTTTTCGAAATGTTGTCCTTAATACACCCCTGTTACAAGGGCCAAAACATAATGGATATATATATATAACCACCAAGCCCGCACCCAGGATTTTGAAAAGGAGGGTCCAACGTAAAACGCAAGGGGGGTCTGGGGTGTGGATCCATTAGTTGAAGAATTTTTTGTATTTTTGTCCAAAAATAGTATATATATACATTGGATGTTTATTTCTTGCAAAACGTATATAAATAACAGCGCCGAAGGCGCGAAGTTTTTAAAAATAGCTGTTTTTGCCCAAAAAATAGCATAAATTTTCCATTTTGTCATTTCAAAAGGGGGGGGTCTAGACCCCTTGAAGCCCCCCTGGGTGCGGCCTTGATAACCACTACTTCCACTCCACCCGTCTGCACAGCCCCAGAATTTTTTGATTCAGCAAATCAGCATCAGAAGCATAGGTGTACCTGGGGGGGGGGGGGTGGGGGGAACACCTCCCCCCAAATGGAAAAGTGCCGACCACACCCTCGAAATTCTGGAGGCAGACCCCACCCCCAAATGGCCAAATCCCAGACCCCACCCACCCAAATTTGCCAGACCCCACCTTCAAAATTTTGAAAATTTTGCCTCAAAATTAGTACAAATTCGAATTTTTTTGGAAAAATTCGAAATTTCTGCAAGACAATCCACGTTTTTTCGAATAAATGAGCAAAAATGTAGCAATATTTTTGATTTTTAGTTGTTAATAACGCTTTTTTAGCAAATTTGGGAATTTTTTCTAAATTTTTGACCAAAAAATGTTTTACCCCCCAAATTCGATTTTTCGCGACTACACCGCACCTCAAAACGGCTGACCTCACCCACCCTAATTTCGGTTACCCCCTCCACCAACGTTTTCTCAAGGTACACCTATGATCAGAAGCAAGAAATTACCTAAATAAAATCAACGGCGACTTTTCCATATTTTTGAATTTTCGCCAACACAAGGCTGTGATTAAGCGGTTTGATTTGAATACTTTTACACGGTTTCAAACTGATTTTAAGCCAACAGTTGAGAAATTTTCAAACCCCCTTCCCATGCCCTGCCTCACCATCGAATCTATATATTTATCCTAATTAATCTCGAAGTTGTAATGTATGCACACTTTTACTCGTTAAAAGTAAAATAACAACAACCAATATACCTTCTAAAAGTCTAGCTATAATACTGTCAATATTCAGCTTGTCGGCCTCTGCCATATCCACGAATAAATTCTTTCCACAAGGCGAAGCCTACTTCAAAACTTAAAAGGGGGCCCTTGCCACAGCTCTATTTACTAGCTACCGATTTCTTCATTAGCTAGTCTGGTAGCTAGAGTTGCTATGTTTACTGTTGCAGATTCAGGTCATTCTAGAAGCTGATAACGAAATAAAATTGTGTAATCAATCTGCTTAATCTTAACAGTTTGGTGCAGTAAACCTCGTATTTTTTATTTAGTGAGATATGTTATCTCAGAATTTTTATATTATGCATTATCATATCCATTGTTTCTTCATATTATTCTTCATGTTATTCTTTATATTTCTTCATATTACTGTATTTGTTTCCTGTTTGTGAAAGAGTAGTGATTTTTAATATTGCATAATTTGGCTCTTCACTTTCTATTAGTGCATAGTTTGTTGCACTTTCCCAGGACAATATTTGTTGAAAACGTTGTGGAATAACAATCGAATTATTTTTATTAATTATTATGTTGCATGCATTATTATGTGAAATTGTTTGTATATTGTATATGTGTAAAGTTGGAAGGGTATGGACAACCAAACTTTACGGGTGGAAACTGTGCGCATATGGAAACGACGAACCTGGAGGAGACTTATGTTCCAGTCGACCTGGGCAGGATCTCGCCAAGAATTAAATAGCCTAACGAATCACTAAATAAAGCTGACAAAGGGACTAATAAATGCCTAACTAACAACTACGGAGAGAACTTTGAATAAATTAAATACACACTCAGTAAATAAATAGCTTACCTAAACTTGGGAATTACTCAGAGTCCTACCTACCGAGTATACAATTCTAATAAAAGCCTAACTACAGACACCTTAATGGCTCAGCTACTGAGACCACATTTATTAACGAATAGACAAAGGGAGAGACTCCCGAAAAGTACATAAGTATCAAGAATTTTGACAATGGACTATTCATCAACAAAGCTTACAAAACAGAGGGAATTCAAACGAACGTACACACTAGGAAATAGTTACACAAAAGCACGGTGTGAATAAAATTTCGTTGCATTTATAAAACAGTCTACGTAAACAAATTAAACCCCTCAAATTATTTAACCCTTCAAAGCTAGTATCTCTCACATATATTTTCCCTAAGCCGTCGCGGCTATCTAAACTAGATGACCTGACATGGTAAACCTTCTTCTAAAATAAACAGCAATAATTAGTTACCAATTAAGAAAGAAGTAAAACACAATAGCACACCCCTAGTAAATTTTGGTTCGACCCACGAGGTCGCCTCGGAGTCTAATGCAAAAGAAAGAAATAGAAATCAATACTAACGAACGTCCCAAGTTAGGCTCCAAACTGAAAGGCTAGGGCTAGGCGCACAATAGAAATTAAACGGCCGCACGCTAGAGTGAAGAAAGACAAGACTGACTAGTTTTAGAAAGGGATGCTGAGAGAGGAGCCTAGTGAATTTTGATTGGCTAGTTTTGAGACCCCCTTTGCAGACGGGATGCTCAGCGAGCATCCAGAGAAACTTCAATGGACAGTGGGCTGAATAAAACACCACCTACTTTAACATAGAAAATAATCAAATTCACACCAATTTCAACACGAATTTACACGATTTCACACAAAACACATTTCACACTAAAATTACCATTCTTACTAAAATCTCACATTCACATAAACTCACTAAAACATACACACGTCACACCTCACACATTACATCTCCCCAGGGCTTACCGCCCGAGCTCCCGCGAGGGACACATAAACCAAAAGAAGGAGAAGCAATGCGTA
>JASAND010016946.1:0-41134 GCA_030248195.1 Trissonchulus latispiculum
GCTGCTTCTCTACTGCGCTGCTGGCGTGTTGATTATACAAGGTTTCGTCAACCCGATTTAGAACTAAGGGACATAAGTTTGCAGTTTTGAAGTTGGACTTGGGTGAACTATTGCCAGCCGATCATATCTTAACCTTTGGCTGTGTAGCATAAAAGCTATCCCCCGCCAAATCTCATTTCCCATTAGACCCTGGTGATCTATGCAAAATTCTCAGTTGTCACAGTTCATGATATGCAGAATCATGCAGTTGGAAGGAACTTCAACGAAAATGCTAATCTTTGGTCTCAATCTAAATATCATTATTTGGCCTCAATATTCCTCAAGGTTTTTCATCAGCTCATCCTCAAAACACCTCCGACACCAAATCCTGGTCTTCAAACTATCTCGATGCAGAGTTCATTGTGTATCATAACCACAATCTTATAATCACGACCACTCCAACTCTGACTCTTTTCTTCACTCATCTTGCTAAGTTTATGTTTGCTCTTTCTCACCAGCAAAATTTTAAGGTTTAACTAATAACATATCAATAATTAGTAGATTATGCTCTAGAATTTAAGATTAGTTAATACGTTATCTATCGCTTCAAAATACATGGATATATTCATACCAAAATAGGAAAGCAGATTTGAGAACCTTAATAACTTTACATCAGCCGCTAAGTCTCCATAGCGAAGCTTTTGTCGTGATTAATATATACTTCTATTTTTCATAGCTGCTTGCTGCTTTGTCTTTTACAATTTTTTGCAGACGGAACGAATATACTCTAAAATGGCTTCGGAAGCTTAAGTTCAGAATATTGGAAAGCAATAATAACAACAACAACAAAACACAATAAAAACTGAAGAATTCCAAATCTATATAATGTTTGACTGTAGATTGTGACTGTAGTGTAACTTGTCATGTACTGTCTGTCTTGTATTTGAAAATGCTAAATCTCATCAAGAGTACATAATATATTATGTACTCTTGATCTCACATAGGTCCCACCCAAGGGGACCAGAGGATGTTGAATGTGCTGATTTTGGCGCCAGTCGGCACTAAGTATAGTTGTTATCCCCTCTCGTCATCAATTTTCCGAGAGTTAGCGGGGCGGCCGCCTTCTGTTGGAGTAGCCGAGGTGCGTTCATCACACAGACGGTGATGGGCAAATTTCCAGCCTTGAAAACGCCTCGGGAAACTGCAAACACACTTACTGATAAAGCCGTTTTCACCAATATATTAAATTACAAAATTCAAAATTCAGTTGGCACTGCTCCTAACGGAAACTTCCCGCCTGAGCGCGGGGGCGTATGGATGTTTTCTTCAATTGATGTTTTTAAATCAAATCTTGCAGATACTGAAGATATAAATATTTTTGTTTTATCCCAACATCATAAGTTGTTGCTCCTCTAAGCTGTACGACTTTTCCTAGCTACCAGTTATCGTATTTAATTTATCAAAAAAGAATATTTTTGAAAAATGTCAGCGTAGCATGCTCACACACTGTGAAGCCCTCGAGATTTTGGCCTTAATGTTTCGAGCATATAGCATTAAACTCCCTGTTAATATTATACGATACGTAGCAAAATTACATGACGTGTGTAAACGCTGGAGCCCCCCCCCCCCCGAGGTTTTGGCCTTAATGTTTCGAGGATATTACATATTGTGAGCTTCTATTAGGAAGGACTGAGCATCTCACTCTTCCCATCATAAACTCCTGATATTACACACACCACACACTGCAATGTACGGTTGTTTTGATTTTTTGATTCGAACCGAATCAAAGTGTTTCGATGCGACTTTTGATTTTTGATTAATCGAACTGGATCAAATCGTTTAAAATTTCACAGCAAAAAATCGAACTGAATCAAATCTGATGACTTTTCAGAGGCGGAAATCGAACTAATTCAAATCAAAACTTTTTGAGGCTGCATTAACACAACCGTAGTGAAATGTCATTATTCGCAAAATTCACTGATTAGTTGTTCAACTATGAGATGTCAAGAAGTTTCATAACAGCGTTCACAAAGGCGAAACACGGTTACTCAAGTCTCGTGTCAAGTTGGGAAGTGAAAAGTATTCGCAAATAAATGTTATCAAACGTAAAATTCCTAAAATATACATCCAACCAAATCTGATCAGTCTTCTGACAGTACTTACAATGCTCGCAGTGGTAGGCAGCGAATTGTTTTTGATTTTCAGCAATCTGGTAAATTTATTCTTTTACCGTATCCTCGTTCCCATCTCAAATGTTCCGCCTGAAATGATTTCTCTTTGCGCTAAGCCAGTGAAATAAGTCGACAGCTGTGACTTCCTTGAAAACTGATGCAATACGATACAAATACAATTACGGACAAAATAGCAAACATCAGGCAAGACCCCAGAAATGACACAGATTTATAATATTAATTGTTAACAGCGGAAATTGCAACGGTATAGGTTGCAATTTTAATAATGCTCACCGTCCTACGACTAAGCCCGCTAGCTCTGCTATTCGTAGCGAAAAGTCGCAATCACAGTCACGTATATCTCCGGCAATGCATTATTGGCTCCAGGGCAGGATATTGCCCCTTTTAGGGGTCAATTTGTTTGATTTCCATTGGTCCCACTAAAGACTCGAAAAAAATTGAACTTCGCGATATCAAAAATTTTAAAGGGATTTGAACTCAGCATGGTCGAAAACATAACCTTACCAAATTTCAGCTCATTTTGTCAAGTTTTGCGGAATCTGGGTTTCGACGGTTCCCTGAAATGCCAATTTTCCATACGACAAAGAATAAAACGTATACACAGCATTAATGCTAAATGCACTGCGGCGTTGCACATATCGTAGGAAATAATGTTTATGATCTGTAGTTTGCTATTTGGTTGGTACTGTACTTTGTATTTCGTTGAAGACTGAAATTGTCCCAATAGTGTTTGAAACTGGAAAGATTGTATATAACTCACGAAGGATCCGACCGAACCGACAACTTTTGGCTAACTCAGACGGCTTTACCAACGAAGCAAGTTGAGATATAAAATTCCTAGGCTATTTTGGAGAAAGAAAGAAGCAGTGATTCTAGGAAATTTTGAGTGGTTATGGGTTATAATATTAGATATAGAATTTACTTAATCAGAAAAATATTCACATAAATTCCCATTGTCTGCTTGCTTCTGATTTTCTCCTTCAATTTCAAAAAGTCACACTTTGTGATTTTTCTAGCAACAGTTCCAAACCTAAACAGACACTGTACCCAGTACTGACTGTTCGTTTATTTGCCATACATGTAAACATTTCTTTGTTCACGCTTAAAGTTTGCAGTGGACCTCAACAAATTTACAGGTGCTTTCACTTCACACTTTCAAACTAGCAAAATACCAGAAAGAAACTCACTATTCTGTTTTCTACTCAAAGAACATTATGAAAAGTATTTCAAGTTCTAGCACTCCCTTTGCACACTGTCTCAAACATCTTCGCATAGCCTTCGTTTTTGTTCATCGTTTTACAGTTAGTTTTTGTAATGGACTTCTTTTTTGCCTAAATTAGAGCAGAGATATTCAGCAGACAGTGCCACTTTGACAAAAACTTAAACTCAAAATTAATGTGTAATAAAAATGAATTTTATTAGAATGTTCAGTAATTTACAATTAAAATTAACATTAAATTTATGTTTATTACCGTAAAATTTTCGCATAAACCATTTTTTAGAAAATCGCTGATGACTAGTAATTTTATGACTTCTGAGGTTAACATTTTTTATTTATGTTTTTTTCCTCTGTGAACGAGCACTGCAGGATCTGGGTATGTACAATTTCCTATTCTAGCTTTCATAACTGGCATGATTTCATTCAGAAGTTACGCTATTGAATACTAATAATTATTTAGAACAATTCACAACCCTTGTGCAGTTCAGAAGTGTCACTAAGAAGAATTTAATTTCTTAAACATGACAGTTTGTTCGCCTGCTTATTTCGTAAAGTTCGTAAATCTAGTTTACAATAATATTAAATTATGTACGGTTTGTTACTGTTTTCAAGAGTATCCAAGACGTTTTTACATTTTCGTGATAGTATGGCTACAGTTTGCATTGCGGCTCTTTGTCGAAATAGACGGCAGGGAGTCCGTTTTGGTACAGTTTAGGGTTAATTTGTCACACTGCTGTTTTTTTGCAAATTTACAATGATTCTGTTTCTTGCAAACGTTAGTTTGATTTGTCATAATAACCTTACCATTAAAGTATAAATAGGCAAGAAACAGCTTTTTCTGCTTCCATGGAGTAGTGAGACTTCATGGTTACGAACAAACTTCTAAACGATCATAAGTCGCCTAAAAGGCGATGCCTTAAACTTGAATAGCTTGTATGCAAATATTTGCAACTACTTTGTTATTTGCATTAAATTCGCCGTTTACTTCTTATATACTTTAAGAATTGTAGCGACTTGATGCAAAATTATTCAGTATTCGCATTTTACGACCAGAGTTCTGCTGTTGTAGACTTAGACGGTGGAAGGGATTTCGAGAGCGAACATCTGAGAGTTATTGTAGTTATTCAGAGTTTCGTTTCGAGTGGTTTCAAATACGATTGTTTGTACATAGTTAAGATTGTAGAAACCAGCTTGGAAGGATAATTTTGATTTGTTGCAGTTGTTTCAAAAGTGCCAAACTGTCCTAGTTTAATGCTGTGTATTCCTTTTATAGCATAACAGCGAACAAGCTCTCTATAGGTGAAAGATGCATATTCTAAGGAATGAACGGAAATAACGACACTAATAGTTGACGACCCACACTCCTGTGGCCATACTCTGCAAGTTTAGCATTACAAATTGTCATTAGGCGAGTCGTCTTAGCTTGACGAGAGTCACTATTAATTAGTAATTATTTTAGTTGTGCTTTATGAGGTTAGTTTTCTGTTACCTCAACGTTTGCATGCAACGAACCGACTGAGGGTATATGAGCTATGAAGGGTTTCCTGGAAAATAATTATAAACAAGTTGACCAGCGACCAATTTGAAACAGTAAAATTCTGTGAAATCAGAGAAATATTAATCAAACCTCAAGTCCTTTTTATATATTGGCGAATTTTTAAAGTTTGCTTTGTAAGGTTATAAAAAGGAAGAAAATAATCTTAGTTTTATTTCTGTTAAAGGAAAGGCTTGAGTTTCACTAATGTTGACAAATGTGATTTTGTAGTTAAAAAACTACATAATTTAAACAACCCCTAACCATTCCGGGACTGGTTTAAAAGCCTGTTTTCGATTAAGGGAGCTTAGTTTTGTGGAATTTTCAAACCGATTTATTCTGTATACCTAGGCTGTAATGAGACTCAACTTTTCAGTATTACCTAAGTTGTACACCACCATGTGACACTACGACATGTTTTATTTGTTCTGCAATTACACTGATCTTCAGTTTCACGTGATCTTTTGACAATGACAAGGATGTTGACGACCAATAGTTGGATAATTTTTTAATATTTTGTTTTTATAATGTGACTTATAATTGACTTATTGACTGAGTGATTGAACAAAGAACAAATGATTGATAAATGTAGAGTTGATTGAATTGCAGATGCTGTCCATTTTACCCGCTCCAAAATTTGTCGTTTGAGACAAACTTTACTATTCTGAAAATGAAGAAATGTGAAGTCAATCCTGCACTTTTGCCCAATAAACTATTTTATTTCTTCTTTTATGGAGGTAGGTTAATTTATATTCTTTCATGCTTCAGCAGTATTTACTGATATTTGTTATATACTTGCTGTATATAATTATTTCAGTTCACTTTTATTTTGCTGAAATGTATGTATGGTTCGCAACTATGTCGACTTTGCATGCTCAGTTCGTGGATTTCGAGCTTTCTGAAATGCTTAGGGTTCGTATTCTGCTTTGTCCAGCTTCTGTATAGAGAAAGAATTAACCCTTTCACGTCCAAAGAAAAACCGATTGAAGTTTTGGAAATCATAATGAAAGACTCAGTCTAATTCAAAGGAACCATTGAAGCTCGTTCATCTCTCCGCCTCTCAATGCGTGGATAGTGTCAGTGGACTTATCCTTCATTCTAGTTTGCGTCCAAATAGGAATGAAAGTAGCCAGATTTCTGCATTCGTGCTTATATTTGCGCAGAAATACAACAGACACAAATTCACGCAGCTCTGCCGATTGTCTATTGTCTATTTCCTACTTTTTAGCGCAGCTGAAACTTTCACCTGTGAAACATGTCCGCGAGCGATTGTGTTTTAAGCAGACTCTGCCTTTTCTTTTCTACTTTCTGCCTCAGTTGTATTGGTTCAGATTAGTTGTCACATGACGCAATAAAACCCAATCGACTGTGTGGCTCGTAGTATTATTTCTAATTTTCACATTTGTGAGATGTTTGCTGTCCGTGCTTTCAATTTTGGATTTAGAAATTTTGAAACTGGATGAAACAATATATAAAACGAATAATTATAAAGATTTATGTAAATGTTGTTCCTTATCATTCGGTAAACTCTCTGAACAAGAGTTTGAGGATTGATAATTTGTTGATATAAAAATTGAATGGAAGATGGATGAACCATATACATGTATTAATCACAAAGCTAAAGTGATTTATGTACTGAATCTTTCTAAGGATGTACAGTAATAAAGCTCGATTAAATTCTGTTTAGTTAGACTATTTCATAAATGTTTCCTGATACTGGGGAGGGGGGTACTAAAATCGACTTGCCCCAACCTTGCCCGATTGGCCTACTTTTCGGCGAAGATACAGAGCATGGGTGTGGTCAACAAAATATCGGGTACTGAGATCTTAGCTGCCCTCCAGCCATGTGCGGTCGTCGCGTTTATGTGCCCGACCCTCCTTTTTTTGCAACTACCAACATAATTAATTAATAATTTCTACTGACTGCTAGGCCCAAGCTTCGAAGCTGCCATTTACCAATATGATTTGGCACATATGCCCCTACCTGCAGAAATATATTAGACGTCTGTATCTTATCTGCATCTAAGGGAATTACTCTTCAAAATTGAAGTTTCGGCAAAAATTTAAAAATTTTTGGCTAACGAAGGAACTTTATTATGGTGCGAGTATAGGTATTTGGCACAAAAGGAGGATAGGAGTATTTTGTGCCAATAACAAGAAATTTGCCGCGAAAATTTTTATGTAGTTTTATGTTAATTGCCGAAACCGCATTTTAGTTGTCGGATCCGGATCTGTGTAGTGCTTTTGAGCTAAAGTCGACTTTGAGTGATTTGTGGGTGTGTTTTCGAGTGAGTTAATTTAAAAATTTATTTAAAATTTGATTTTTTGATTTTGGGGTACATTGTAAAGGCGTTTATGGCATTTTTGAGATTAAGTAGAATAAAATTTTTGTAGATTTGATTGGCACAATGAGTATTATAGAGATGAACCGGGTCCGGGTCAGTTGGTTTTTGGAGGTCAGGGTCACGGGTCGGAGTTGAGGTTTGAGGGTTTTGATGGGATTGTTTTTTTTTATTTTAAGTTTTTAATTTAATGAATATATTATAAAATTAGATATATATTGATGTGTAGTTTTGTGGTTGTGTTATATTTTTTTGTGTAGATGATTGATAAATGATTGAGTTGATTTTAAGATGAATATATGGGTGAGAGGATTTTTAAAATATGTTAGTAGTATTTTGTGGGAGGGAGGGGGAGGGGAGGGAGAGAGGAGAGAGGGGGAGGAGGGGGAGAAGGAAGGAGGGAAAAAAGAAAAGAAAGAGGAGAGGAAGAGAGGATGAGGGAGGGAGGTGGGAGGGAGGGGGGGAGGGGGAAGAGGGAAAGGGAGAAGGGGGGGGGGAGGGGGAGGGGAGGGAAGGGGGAGGGGAGGGAGAGAGAGAGGAAGAAAGAGAGGGGGGAGGGGGGGGGGGGGGTGGGGGGGGGGGGGGGGGGGGAGAAGAGGAGAGAGAAGGAAAGGAAAAAGGAGAGAGGAAGAAATAAGTTGAGAAAGAAGGGAAGAAAAGGAGAGAAGGGGAGGAGGGGGGAGGGGACATTCTGACTGCAATACGACGAGTGCAGAAAGTAGGAAATAGGAAATAGCAGAGTCTGCTAAAACACTCGCTCGGACGTACAGGTGAAGTTCAGCTGCGAAAAGTAGGAATAGACAATAGACAATCGGCAGAGGCGTGATTTGTGTCTGTTGTATTTCCAAATAACACGAGCAGAATCTGGGTTAGGGATAGACTAAATATGATCCGGGCCTTGAAGTTAAAAACAAAAATTAAACAACAATTAAACATCCAAGCAAAAAATGTGCTCATGTTCATAAAAGAAGCAATTTGGAAGTAAAATCACGTACTATGTATATTAGCCTAGTGTCCATCCCATTTTGTAGGAAATCTAACTATTGTCTGCTAGCAAGCATTTCATATGTAGTTTGTTAGCTGCAAAAACACTTGTCAAATATTTAACTGTGCATAAGTGTTCACGTTCACCCACTACTGTTAAATTTCAGGAACCTGTCTGATTGGGATTTTTCTGCCGCATCTTCTGAAACAACGAGGATACAGTCCGGTAGATGTCACCAGCATTCTTGGAATTGTACCTTTCATTGTGGTTTTCTCCAAGCCACTGATCGGCCACCTGGCTGATCATCTTGATCGACCCAAGCATGTTCTCCTAACGACCCTTACAGTCGGCTTAATATCGATGGGATGTATTATATTTTTGCCTGGATTCAAAACTGATATTTCCATCAAGCGGACACTTTCTGTTACCTGCTCTGAACTCCTTGAATGGAAACAAGACAGTGACTTAAACGGAATTGTAAGAACAGTATATTAGCTGTTTTAATTTTGGAACTTAGGGCAGGGCATCACTGTTTACACCCTTATGTTTACAGTATTAATTAAATACGCAGGTATCAACTGCTAATGTTGTATTTGTAGCAGATTGCTTTCGTATCTTTGCATTGACTAAACCCCGGCGAGCATAATCTTGCAAGGTTAGTTCATTAATTTAGCAAGTTTATAGTCAATTAAACGGTTCATTCATTCGTTTCAGCAATCACGTGTATCCTTTGGGAATCAGAGTTGCCAGGTGGAGAAGCCAGCGAAAGAAATCTTCTTGCTTCTAAACAGCAGTGCTCCAATTAACGCAACAGAGCACCTGGATCGGGACTTAGTTTACAACAACTGCCATTCAAATGACTCCATTGAATTGTCGCTAGAATGCTTCACAGAAATTGATTCGCATAAGATTCATGTTAACCACTTTGAGTTTTGGCTTTTATTTTTTCTGATCGTTGCCGGAAATGCTTTCGGCTTAGCTCCCAGCTACACTATTGTGGACGCACTGACTCTAAGACAGCTGAAAAACCCTAAGGATTTTGGCCTTCAAAGATTGCCAATGAGCATTGGAATTGGGATAAACGTTATATTAATGTCGCTGGTCATGGATAGAGCTACAGAACCAGGAATGGATGTGAATTATTTACCTTGTTTTATTTGTTTTGCTTTGTTTTTGACATTTAGCTTGGTTGTGGTGAGTTTTATGAAAATTCCAAAACGGCAGATAGACGTGGGAGCTCAAGGAAAAGTTGGAGTATCAAAATTTTTACCGGTTCTTCGAAATATACGAGTTGCTATATTTTGTATGGCAATTTTTGTGATTGGTTTCAATTTTGGTCCGACTACATGGCTTAGTGTTTGGTATTTAAAGGAACTTGGAGCTCGCCAAATAACCGTGGGCATTTTGGTGGTAATAACCAGCTTCAGTATTGCCATCGGTTTTTGCTTGGCTGGCCGCATCATTAATCGGCTAGGCTTCGAATATTCCGCTTGTATTGTTTTAATGGGATTTTCCATCCGACATGGGCTCTGGTCATTTATAAGAAATCCATGGCTTTGTCTACCATTCGAGCTTTTTATCGGGATAAGTATGGGACTCTGTTTGTGTACAATTGGTCAATTTGCGGATCACGTGGCACCAAAGAACTCCAACAACTCAGCTCAAGCTGTTATTGGAGCGTTTTTTGACGGCTTTGGTAAGTAAAGCAATAATCGAGTCTTGTCTTGTTGAATTTCCGAATGCCCAAAATTTTCAACAATTAATGAACTACAAATGACGGCCCAATGGCTTGCTAGCTAACCTCTGAGTAAAACATGCCTTTTTAACGACTACTCAGGTCAAGAGTTTTCATTACGACACCCGCAGATTCTTACAAAATGCTAAAAACATGTAATATGTAGCTCCTATATGCAGACAGCTTCAATATGCAGACTCTCCGCTCTCACCTTTGTCTTCATCATGCAATTGTTTCAAGTCAACATATAATTTTCAATACGTTTTTGATTAATTAATTTTTGAATTTTGATTATGATGTATGGTCAAGCTTTTAGGTGTTGGATTTGGTAATCTTGTGTCTGGGTGGATTGTACAAAAATTTGGTGGAGCCACCGCATGGAGAGCTTTGTCCATTTTGGGCTTTTGTTTTTCCCTTGGCTATGGCACTTGTATAAGTTTTGTAAGCCGGAGGAACGAACTACCAACAAGCAAGCGCACGGAAAAATCAGGTTATATACATGTCAACGTGATATTGTGAAATCAGGGATTTCGTGAAATCCCTGAAAATTTCAGGGATTTCACAGGGTCCCTAACATTTTCAGGAGGATTGTGAAACTCATGTTGAAACCTGTTTATTTCACAGTTTCCAAGAGTGATTAAGGGATTTCACAGAATCCCGTGTCACTTTCAGGGAAACTGTGAAATGATTGATTTAGTTGAATTTCTGGAACTTTTGTTGTAAATTTGTAAATGTAAATGTTAGATTTGCTGTTAAATTGTTGCAGATATAATATTTGATTCTAGCAAGAGTACATAATAACTAAGAGTGTGACAAGCACAGCACTCTTAGCTATCAGGCTGGGGACATCATCTGCAGGATAACGGCCTACCCCCCACAAATTGGACCCCAGTGACCCCCCACAAAACAGGCCCTAGTCAACCACCCACCCCCCCACAAAACAGACCCTAGTGGATTTCACTAGGGTCTGATTTGTGGGGGGTCATTTCACTGGGGTCCAATTTGTGGGGCGGGAGTCATTTCATTAGGGTCTGTTTTGTGGGGGGGATGGTTTACTAGGGTCTGTTTTGTGGGGGGGGGGTCACTGGGGTCCAATAAGCCGTTATCGTGCAGATGATGTCCCCAGCCTGATAGTTTTTTTTTCGTACGCCCCACTCCAGTTGGATGTGCACCTGTTAGGAGTAGTGTCAGCCACGATAATTTTAAATTTTGACTATTGGAGAAGGGTGATTGGCTGACACCGAATAATTGTCTTCACAATTACCCGAGGCGTTTACCAAGGCTGGAGATTTGTCCATCACCGTCTATGTGATGAACGCACCTCGGCAGCTCCACCCGAAGGCGGCCGCCCCTTAACTCTCGGACAATTAATTGACATAGGCGGGAAGGGGGGATTGCTAAAGTCCGGTGCCAGCTGGCCCGTTTGAAAAAAAAACATTGAAATTTTGTCGAGAGATCCTTAGGATCCAAAGTCTCATGTTTGCGGCCGATTGATGCAGATGGTACATTCTCCCAATCTGATCAGCCCTGTGTGTGCGTACAGCTTCACATGAAGTTCAATATTTAAACAAATTTTAATAGGACAGAGACCCGGGGAGACCTTTTTCACCCCCCAAGCCTTGTCTTTAATAAAAATAAATTAAACTGACATACTTTGGGCTTTTTCTTACCACTCGCCTGGTAACCCCTGGCGAGCGAGGGGGGCTCCTGGATGGGTGTTGTTGCTGTTGTGGCAGTTGTAGTTGCTGGTGTTGGTGCTGCTGTTGTTGTTGTTGCTGCTGTTGTTGTTGGTGTTGTTGTTGTTGTTGTTGTTGTTGATGTTGTTGTTGTGGCTACTGTTGTTGTTGACGGTTGCTGGAGCCTTCAGGGGATGGCTGCAAATTTCGAATATATAATTCGAAATTTTTATAGAGCTGCAAACAAATTTGCAGCCATCCCCCTCCAGCGCTGGATCAAATCTCCGCCTGATAGTTAAGAGTGCTGCGCTTGTCATGTACTCTTGATTCTAGGTTTGTTTTATTCGCTTTACTTCGTCAGTCTAAACGTGAAACTAACATGTACACAGTGTCTTGCTGTTGTTCGTTATTATTGTATACTATCAAAATTAAATTTGAATGCGTACTTAACCTTATTAAAAAATTATATAGTTGCAAAGTGTAATTCCAAAGCTTGACAGATTTGTTAGATTATCATCTTAAATTGCGACAACTCAAATTATCATTTTAAATTGCGACAACTCAAATTTCAGTTTATTCTAATGTTCCATTTTTTTTCTTTCTTTTTCTTTTCTTTCTTTCTTTGTATCTTTCTTTTCTTTATACTCAAATAAGCGAACAGCTGTAATTCAAATACAGCTTAGCTTTCTCTGGATAATCTAAATGCTTTCCGAAGTAATTATCATGTTATACGTTACACACCAGTGACATAGGATTCTGTGAAATCCCTTAATCAGTCAGGAAAACATAAAAAGTATATAAATAATAAAATAAATTTAATTTAAAAAATTTTAAATTCGCATAAAATTTTAAAATTTCCTTTGTTAATTTTATGTGTTAAGTTTGCAGCAATAGTTAGCTTATGTACCACATTATTTTATATTAAAACATTCGTTTTTACAACACGTCTATCCATTGCAATTGAAAATTACGAGATTGGCAAAATAACGATGTTTTTCTGTGAAAAGTTAGCTTAGGCGACATTTTAGCGTGACAAAACGACTCTGGAAGAGAGTACAGGGTAAATTTAGGGCAAATTTAAAACAAAAGTTCCAGAAATTCAACTAAATCAATCATTTCACAATTTCCCTGAAAGTGACACGGGATTCTGTGAAATCCCTTAATCCCTCAGGGAAACTGTGTAATAAACAGGTTTTAACATGAGTTTCACAATCCCCCTGAAAATGTTAGGGATTCTCTGAAATCCCTGAAATTTTCAGGGATTTCGCGAAATCCCTGATTTCACAATATCACTTTAACATATACATTGTTAAATGTGCATAAGTACTTGGAAATTTATAGGTTGTGCTGATCGAAATGTTTATCGGCCTATACCAACTGACACGGACGTTTTTTCATGTTCCAGATTAGGAATATCCAAAAACGAGTTTGTTTGCTTTCATTTTTGCCCATCGATTGATTATTCGCCGGACGCCGCTTACCAGTTAAACTAATTATATGAAAAGACAATTCATCGGTCAACGATCAACGCTTGACCAACCAATCCCAATAGCCGACCATTCATTGGTCGAAGTGCCATGAGCAACACAACACTACTGGAGGGAGATATAAAAAGTTCACAACTATAGATAATTTTAAGCTTTTTTACCTAAATCTAATTTAATTAACAATTTTGAAATATTATAAGGGTGGCTAGAGAGTTATACAGCTACAATACAGCTACAGTGCATACTTAGTGCTTGGCTGGTGGCCATCATGCACAGAAAACAACTGTCATTATATACTACAGATGTTTCTTTTATTATAGAACTCGAAGGATGTGAAGAACTGGAAACATTCAATATTAATGTAAATGTGTAATTGTTGGTTCCTACTATAATAAATGTGCCCATATTATATAATATAAGTGAGCGTAGAAAGTGGAACACTCAAATAAAGTAGTAGATTTCATTTCTGACACGAAAAAATGTAGTACTTATAAAAACTGACCTGTCAAAACATTCGTCTAAAGCGGGACTTTTTCAGCGCAATCCTTGTAATTTCCCGTAATTTGGACACTGACAGTTGAAATCTTTTAAAAATGTTGACCTATTGAAAAACTTGGCCTAAGAAGATTTGCAGATTGGGTGGAACACGTTCATTTTTCTTTAAAACTCAAATTTCGCATTTTCAAAACTTTTATTAAAACTCAAAATTGTTTAAAACTGAAAAAGTGTCCTTGCATGTGGGTTAGGTAAGAAAAAGTGAGCCTGCTGTGTCCGGGGACTCCTGCACTGTTCTATGCTTCCGTGCAAAATGGACCAATGACACCAGTTTTCAGCAGCACTGCTTGGTTTCATGCACAATATTGCGTTGTATGCAAGCAAAATTTGTCAGTCTATTGTCTATGCTGCATTTCCCTAAAGCGGAGAGAAACTTCTTCATTAGCACCGAATTTCAAGTGCTGCATTTATCGAGGAGTGAATCCTAGCCAGCAGAGATTACAGTTCTGATGTAGTTATTTATATTTCTTGGAAATTTTAGTTTCAATTACACTGTCTGGCTCTGGCCGTTATAATTTGAAAAATTTCAGAAAAAATGTGTGAAATACATTAAAAATATTTCTAACATTATGGATTGAGTATTGAATCAGAATAATTGGTTTTCAGAAAGACACTGTATTGACTGACTGTTTCTAACTTTAAATTTTATTTAAAGCTTTTTAAGGTGGTGACTCCTTTTGGGCACATATTGTTGGTTGTATATTGTAATAATGTAATATTGTAATTGTTAAAAGTAGGCAAAATCCAGGTTGCGCAAACATTTTAGCTAATCTCTTCATAACTAAGAGTGATTTCATGATAATTAAAGAAGGGTCCCCAGCTACTTGATAGTAGAATCGAATGATGTGGTCGACGCCTCACGAAAAAATTTAGTTTAGTCTGCAAAAAATGTGGAATATTAAAGTACTTCGGAAATCCAGGAAAATAGTTTCCGAAGACTGAAGTTAGTTTCATTGCATTCATTAGAAAGACAAAATATTAAGCTCCATTTTGATATAAGAATGACTTCTTAATTCCAAGCAATGAATGAGTAATAAGGATTCAAAGTTGATGTCTCCAAAAGGAATCACCACCTTAAATTAGATGTATTGTAAAACTGGCAATATTAGAAAGAAGTTAGAAAGAAGCATTTAATTTATTCCTAAATTTTGGATCTCTTTAACCATTAATTTAACTAACTTTAACTATTTAACTATCTAACTCCAACTCCTTTGGGGTAAATTGGGGTCATTTGTATTAAAATGTATTTAAAGGTTGGTGCAGGTTAAAGATGTTATCTGGGCGATTCTGACCTCTCAAAAATTAAAATATAAAGCAATTTTTCAGTTTATAACTAAAATGTTCGAATTACACATGTCTTGCAAAATAACTAATAATAATAATGAATGATAATAATGAACTTAAATAATTCATGAAACGTTGAACTTTAAATTCTTTTAAAATTGAAGGTTTCAAAATTCCAGACTTTAAATCATTTTCTTTGTGGTTATAAATTAATCAAAAATATCTTTCTTTCAAATCTATCTCAATCTTATCAATGAGAACATTTTCAAAAAAGACTTCCTTCAAACAAAATTCAAAAGGAAATTTTAGGAAACTTTTTCTGAAAACTCAGATTTTTGGAAATCCAAAATCTTGCCTTATTCTCAATAGGTTCCACATAGATTTTTTTCCGAAATGTTCAAATTTCAAATTTTAATACAGATGACCCCAGTTTAACAATTTACCCCCAAAGGAGTTAGAGAAATAGGTAGAGATTCAAAATGTAGGAATAAATTAAATTAACTGCTTTCTAATATTTGAAAGCTAATTTTACAGTGAATCTAATTTCAAAACCTCTAAATAAAATTAAAAGTTAGAAACAGTCAATACGGTTTCTTTCTGAAAACCAAAGTTATTTAATTATGTTAGAAATATTTAGTGTATTCCACACATTTTTTCTGTATTTTTATTCCGCTGGAGCGGAATACCTAATATGGGAATCTAGTTTGATTTGTGTGTACTCGCGTGTTGGCAGTTGAAAAGCGCCTATCTTCAACATGTTGCTAGCTATGCATCATTTTTTGCTTTCACAATATGCAAATTAGGTCAGACGTAAGATGAAAGTCTCAACGAAACTACTGCTCTTTGATCAGCACAGCACGCTATCGACTGTTATTCCGGAACAGCCCTCCATCCTAAGTAGCTTTCTGCAATGGCTGCACTTTTCGGATCCCGCCCAGCTCAGCTTAAACATGGCCTTTTAAAGTTGATTCTGCATTAGTTTTAATGGGTCGCTCGACGGTTTTAAAATAAAAGAAAGTATAAGGAAAAATAAAGACTTCTAAAATAGTAGTTAACACTTAACTAACACTACAGTCAACTGTCAACTCTGAGAGCATAGGTGATTTATGTAACTATCTAGATTGGGTTCAGCTTCAGAAGGTAGTTTTTGGCTATATCGTTCACATGGAAGTAGAAGTTTTATCATAATTATTAATATACCTTAAAGCATCCGAGTATATACTCTTTTTGCATTATGATTCTTCACCGATTTTCCCGATTAGGATTTTTAATTTTTGAAAGGATTTTAAAAGGACTTTTAAATAAATTTAAATTTAAAGAACGCATGTGAAAGTGACACTTAATACGAGGGGCAGGGGCCATTTTAAAAACAATTGATTTTGCTATTACTAAAGTCTACAACGTCCTGCAGATGAAGAATCCTGCAGATGAAGAATTTAAGAAATGCAATTGGCAACAAGTTTGTTTGTTTCAAAAACTATTTCAGAATAACGAATTTCCCAATTATACATTACTTAGTCAAGCTTTTATTCCGCGTTCAGTATGGTGAACATGCATTGTCAAACCTTTGCTTCAACGCATGCTTCTGTATATAAACATCCTTCATTAAGTGTCAAACTATTTGAGGTGATTTAGTGGTAACAAACTGTAGCAACGTTGCTGATGCATAAATGCAACTTTGCTAGCAACATAGCAACTCTGGTTAGGTGAAATGTGTTTAAAGCTTTGGAAAGTAGGCATGTGTAGTGAAAATAGTGAAGAGAGAAGATCTAAAGGTCCACCAAAGATTAACTTTAACTTATGGGCAACTGTAGCTGAGACTGAGAGGTACCATGAAACACTGCAGACAGGTGAACGCGAGATGCCAAGGCAACTCTTATATCCGTCGAATCAACAAGCCTGGTTTAGTGCGTGCCCGATCCGGGATGGTACACCTTATGGGGATCGTAAAGTGCTTCACGGGTCTTACTGTAGCAAGTTGGTTGCAATCCCGGGTTTCTCTTTGCTCTGCGCTCGAGAAACCAACAGTGGCAAAGGTCTAGTCCACAAGTTCACCGATACTAACTTTAAACCGCAAGTCCACCAATGCTCAACTTCTACCTAGTAAAGCTAAAACTGACCTAACTAGTCCCCTTGGCCTAAAGAAATCAGAGATCCAAGCTACTAATTTAATGAACAAGAGATTATATGCAAACGAGGAAATTTAGGATAAAGACAAACTGAGTTTAGGAGAAAGAATAAAGGAGGTACGGACAATCAATTGCAATTGATAACGATATAAGCACAGATGTGGAACGATATAAGCACAGATGTGGAACAACAGTAGAAAAACAGTCAAAGCAAATTCAAAGACGGACAAACAAACAAGCAAACCATTTCAAGTCACACTGTAAGGGAAGCAGGCATAGGAAAGATTGATAAGCCTGCAATGGGAGTTCAGCTGATGGTCCCATGGTGTAGTGGTTAGCATGTCTGACTCTAGAGCAGAAGGGCCGTGGTTCGATCCCCGGCGGGACCAATTCTTTACTTTCAATGGTGAGTGAAATGCTGAACCTCACTCTTCCCTTCTCTCTTCTAGGTCCTGGTTTCGTGGGTACGAGGGTGCCTGATGCCTCCCGTTCGGGCTTGTCCTTCGTTTGTTCCTGATCCGCCAGCCCTAGTAGAAGCGCTACAACACTCTACAGATTACCCTGGGCTCGTACCTTTGCCAGAAAGAGATTAATTTATGTTATATGATTAAATTAGGTCCCTAATCAGCAGTCTTTCGTAAACCCAAATTTACCAAGAAATTAAATTAAATTTAGGTTAACCTGAAGCCTACAAAATTTCGAATGAATTAATAATATATCGCAGGATCTGGTGCAGTTTCTAGACTATCGAATCACTATATTCTGTCTACCGAACCTAAGATTCGAGGGGGTCTGCCTATATGCAAACTGTGTCCGATATGCTGTTCAAAGTTATAAAACAGTCAATATCGCACAGATTTCCACCCTTCCCAGGGCTCTAGATACTAGTTCCAACTGCCCGCTCGGCAGACAGCCAGAAGCTAATATCCTACTTCCTGCCTAAGGAAGCGGCCGAAGGCTAAAGGCAAGACGGTCTTTTAGACTACAAAAGAGTTTTGTACCCTCAAAGGCACGGTTTACAGAAAACAAGCAGTTTCATAGAAAAAGGAAACATGATTTTAAGAGTACAGTAAAAGAGAGTCAATTGTTTTAGAAATAATCTTCTTAGTGCCCCAAACTCCGTCCCAGTTGTCCGAAACTTTGATTGTCCTTGGAACAGGACCTCAAGGCCGTTATGCGGCGAAAGTTGGAAAATCTAGTATCAGCTGAGGGTGGCAAGCCTCAACTCAGCGGGGAAGAGAGTGCACTAGGATCAGTTGGATGGTCGGTTTCCGCAGGTGTCGGATAAATCATCTGTTCTTCTGGATCAGCGGTCAAGACCTCAAAGGTATCGGACAAATTACCTTGTCTTGGCCGAGGGACAAAGTTGGAGTGCACTCAACCCCACACACTGACCAGACTGTTTAACCCTTTGCAAAAGTTCTAAGAAACGTTCTAGTACTTGAAAGCACCTTAGCGATATTGTGATAGCAGGAGCGGAGAGGAGAGGAGAAGCAGGAATCGGCTTGGAGGTCCTGGAAGCCCAGGAGGGCAGGGGAGAAAATGGACCGCGGGATCGATCAGAGCAACAAGGGCCAGGGGGGAACGTCGGGGTTCCTCACACCGACAAATCACGAGGCTCCGGGATCTAATCCAGGCAAGAATCCACGAGATTAGGGATCAGCCGAATCCTGGGAAAGCAGCGAGGGTCCAGAGCAGCAGGATCCAAGGGGAGCAGCAAGGTAACAGGACCCAGGCAGGCAGCAGGAAATCACCAGCAGGTACGTAATGGTTAGAACCTGAATCAAATGGGTTAAAACCTTAGTTAAAAGGTCTTAACCTTTGATATTTCCTGGGTCCAGGAAGTCTCCCTAAGAAGCCAATTAGAAAGTTTGAGAAGTTTGTGTAATTTTATAAAAGTTTGGAAGTGCGTTCAGTGGTTTAAAATTAAGTAAATTTGAATTTGAACGTGAAATTAGGGACTTTTGGGAGGGTTCCCAAAAGTCCAAGCTTCTCAGTGGATTTCCTTTCGGAAATCCACGCGACCCAGGTAATATCGTACAGATATTACTAAATAAGAATCATTTATAATAAATAAATTAAATCATTTTCAATTAACGGGGTTTTGCTCTGGGGAATATTTTAGTAGAGGACCTCTGTATCCTTTTATTATCTCATCTCAGAGGCGATTCCCAGAAAAAGAGGGAGATCGCTTAAAAACTAGTATAAGAAAAGATAAGGAAAAAGGGAAGAGAGACATAAGGTGGGATATATTCCTAAACCCCCCTTCAATTCTTCAAAACCCCAAAAATTGACTGAGGGCTAGTGTTCCGGAGTGGGGGGAATTTTGGGCATAGTAACGCCCTACAATTGTAGAAAACTGGGCAGAGAAGGGAAAGGCCAAAAAGCGGCCGTACACGTCAAGAGACAAGGTAAGACTGAGATGAAAAGAGAGTCTACCTGTCAATCACGGCAATTTCGGCAATCATTCTTCTGATTGGCCGAAATTGCCTTTGCGCAAAAAGGGCGCGTAACAAATGATTCTGATTGGGTCATGAAGCCATGATTGCAATGATTACGCTGATAAGAATCGGGCGGGAGAACCGTCTTTTCTCAAGTGTTTACGCAAAATGGGAAAGGGTAATTAACTTAATCCCTTTCCCTATTGTTAAAGAAAATGTAAGAAATGGACAACAGATGTTCAACGCATTCAGGCGAGACATTAAGGCGAACCTTAATTTCTCGTTTGAGGAAAACAAATATAGACCTGTCTCAGGGGGGGGACACTAAATGAAAGACTGCTATTAGGTAGGTAGATTTAAATTATTAAATTAGTTTAGGTACGAGCCCACAAAGTTACAATAACAAAGACAACAACCGTAACAAATAGGTACGACGTAGGTAAGACGAATCAACTACAAAACCAGCAAACTAAAACCCAACTTCAATTAATTAATTCTGCTTAAACGAAATAGCTAGAATATGTTTTAAATTTATTAATCATCGATTTTAATTAACCTGAAAACAAAGCTAGAGTTTAAGAAAACTCGCTAATGTTTTGAGGGACGAGCCGATAAAGAAAGGCTCGTATCCTCCCTATAAAGTTGAAGAACTGCTTCTAAGGTAAAATCGAACCACAGAACCACCAAATATTTTTCGCTAAGCATGAAGAGGAAGACTTCTTGTATTTAATTATAAAAGTTTCAACTTAGTTATTGATGTTAGTTAGTGTGAAACTTTAATTAAAACCACTAAAACCAGTCACAGTTCGATGGGCCAGCCGAAGCTCCCATATGTGATAAAGAATGGCTTGCAGAATAAAAACGAACCACAGAAAGGGTAATTATTTTTTGGTAAATGTAAAGAGGAGGATGTGCTGATTTTGATTATATAAACTTTAAGTTGATTACTAATGTTAATTATTGAGCAATTAACGGAAAACCATTGAAGGTAGTGAAACTTGGCAGTTGCACTGAAGTCTTCACATGTGGTTGAAAAATCGGTGTGTAAAATAAAATCGAACCACAGAACAGGTAATAATTTTTGGATAATTGGAAAGAGAAAAGTGTGCTGGTTTTGATTATGGAAATTTAAGCTTTGCTATTAATGTTAATTAGCATGAAATTAAGAAGAAATCATTAAAACTGACAATTCCTGAAGGAAGAGCCGAGCTCTTCTAAGGTAACCGAAAATGTAACATAAAATGAAAACGAAATAAACAGAAGAGGCATTTATTTTTGGTTGGTTATAAAGATATAAACGTGTTCTGTCAAATTATGGATTGACCCGAGACTGCCCGCTTTGTGAGACCATGGTGCCTCTGCAGGAAGAGTCGAGTGAACCCCAGACTGAACAGAATGAATTTAGAATTGAAACATCAAATGCTATCCGAATTTCCAAATTGGTACATGCCTCGTGCAATGTCAGGAAACACAGTACACATACATACATACAGAGCACAAATAGTACAGCATTTAGGTTCTTCAAGCTCATTTTCATTTCCGTTCCATGGCCGGCCGTAGTAGGTTCCCCAATAATCGAAAATTCGCCCCTATTCATGGGCTTAACACTTTTAGTCATGTTCTCAAGGCATTTCCTAACCGAAGCCTATTTTATTCCAAAATCCGCAATCTTTAAATGACCATTTTTATTACACATGTCGAAGCAAACTGGATGACTGTATAATTGCAGGGGGGGCATACCAGTATATTATCAAGAGAAATAAGCCAGCAAGTTGCTGCTCTTGTAGTAGTTATAGTTGTTTATAAAACATCACTAGCACTCAGGCCTCATGTAATATTAACCCACAATTCAGACAAATCTCGGCAAAGGAATATTGCCCTTTTTGGGCACTACTTGTTTCAAATTACAACTGTCAGAGCCAGACAGTGTAATTGAAACTAAAATCTCCAAGAAATATAAATAACTACATCAGAGCTGTAATCTCTGCTGGCTGGGTTTCACTCCTCCATAAAAACAGTACTTGAAATTCTGTGCTAATGAAGAAGTTTCTCTCCGTTGTAAGGAAATGCAGCATAGACAATAGACTGACAAAATTTTGTATGCATGCAACGCATTATTGTGCAAGAAACCAAGCAGTGCTGCTGAAAACTGGTGTCATTGGCCTATTTTGTTCGGAAGTATAGAACTGTGCAGGAGTCCCCGGACACTGCTGGCTAAAAGCGAACAAATATAAAAGAGAATAGCGAGGATGCACAATTGTGTTATGGGATACTCAGATGCTGGAGGAGGGTCACTGGGCGACGTAGTTGTGTCTGCATGGTGTTTTTGCATGATAGCGAAGAGTCTGACTGACCTGGATTGGTTATTTCATCAGGGTTGTGTCAGTCAGGGTCGTTCTTGGGTCGGCCCGAGTTTTGGCTCAGCCGACCAGAGCTAGAGTTGTGCCCGGTACCGACTCAGTCCGCTCTTTATGCAGAAATAATCTTAATACTTAGGTAATTTTAAATTTCATTCTAAAAGGTTATGAAGTAGATATGAATCTCTTATGGTGCAAGCGGATACAATATTAGGAAAAAAGGGAGATCAGAGTATGCATTTTAGAATATATGAGTGCAGCTGTAGTTATCTGTCACATCGACTCCTTGTTAAAAGTGCAGTGAATGGATCTGGACCAAGAACCAGGGGCCGGTTGCATAAAACTACATTTACTACACTACATTGTCTACACAAAATGTAGCTACAACTACACATCCTACATTTTTCAGTTGCATAAAAATATGTAGCTACAACCTACACTCTACACAAAATGTAGTTTTCCTACATATTCCCATAGTTCAAAAGATGATTCCCACAATTGAAATTGTGGAAAGACTGGGAAAGACCACACATTATCTGTCCTAGTGCTGGGACCGGAACCGATTTTCAAAACAGGTTCCGGTTCCAGCTACCGGTTCCGGCTCCAATTGGTATTTTTGACAAAAAACAAAATCACACAATTTTCTATTTTTTTAAAATCGTTATGAAACGTGATATTCACACTGTTCATTGTTAGGTGAAAATTACTATTAAATTTGCAAAAAAAAACGGCAACTAACAGTGGCCAAACCCTCTGTAGGTAATGTAGCTACATTTTCTACAATTTTTCCTTGTACACAGTGTAGCAATTATTTTATGCAACCCAAGACTACATCTACACAAAAATGTAGAAAATGTAGCATTGTGGGAAACTACATTTATGTAGTACAGCTATGTAGCTACACAAAAATGTAGAAATTTTTATGCAACCCAATTGCTACATTCACACTACAATGTAGGCAATGTAGTTTTATGCAACAGGCCCCAGGAATTTCTGAAAACTTTAAAGTGTTTTAGAGTTGCTTCAATTATGTAGTGCTGGGACCGGTTCCAAAAGACCCGGAACCGGTAGGATTGTTAGAACAGGTACCTGAACCGGCGCCTTTTGGAACCGTACCGATTCTAGTGTAAATTTTGGCTGTTTGAAACTACAATCAAGGTTTATTTTGTAAACTTTTAAAATTTTATCAAGAATTTGAATTCAACAGTTGAAATTTAACCTTATTTGGAAGTCATATTCAGATTGAACTTTTGAGTACGACTAAGTTTTTGTGTAAATGGTATTCGTTTTGATGCAATTTGATATCTGTTTAATATATATATTTTTAACAGCAGTTTTCAGTCAAATGTTTTAAAGTCAATGTCAACTTTAAAGAACTAAAATTAATTTAATGTTAGCTCTTCCAAAAGGTTGACAAAGGTAAGCACTATGGATTTCATGATTTACGGCAACTCTTCTAGCCTTAACTGTTGCCTCGCTGTCCTCTGCCTGCATATTTTGTATGCTAAACCAAGAGTTTATAATAGGAGAAGTAAAGCCCGGTTTATACTTGTCCGTTTGTCCGTTTGGGCGCTCGGGCGTTTGACCGTTTGGGTGTAGACTCAATTGAAATGAAGTTGTCCGTTTGTCCGTATGGGAGTGTCCGTTTGCGCGTAAGTTGAGCAGTGTTTAACATTTTCTTACGCCCAAACGCCCAAACGGACAGACGACCAAACGGACAAGTATAAACCTGGCTAGACACTCAGCGCTTCCTAATGTATTAAGTTTGCAATGTGCTCGAGACATTAAGAGGGGAGGGAGGCTTGTCAGCGTGTACCTAAACATAGGATGCTGGCATTTTTCAAAAACTGGCGTTTTCACAAATTATTAATACTATGACTTGAGCTAGGAAAATTGTGCAGCAATAATGTTTACATCATTATGTTGCGTAGAACGAGATCGTATCTCTTAACTGCATTGATCCTGGACTCTAAAAATTTTGGACACATATGGTGGTATATTATACCCGAAAATGAGCGAAAACGGCGACTATAAAATTTGGTACCCGGCGACCCCCCCCTTAAACCTTAAACCATATAGCTTAAACCATAAACCTTAAACCTATTGCAGTGTGAACCGGGCTTTCATGTTTGGATTGGAGCATATATATTACAAGCTTATTGCTGATTTCATGGTGTCAGTCGCTCGTCGAATGCGCGTCAATGCGCTACACTGCGATGATACATTTGGAAGCGTCGACGAAGAGTATAGTATCTCGCGTAGGCGCCATGTTACCACTAGATACGTCGACGCGCGCAGACTTGCGTCGACGCGCCCTCTTGTAGCAAGCCAGTTTACGCGCATCGACGCACGTTGTTGAGGGCAAAATAATATTGCGTTTGTAAACGCACGTCGGCGAGCGTCGACGCGCATACACCCGTGTTCACAACGATGAAGGCTCCTTTATGCTGCATTTATAGTTTCAGAAGCAAACAGACGCGCGTCGAAGCGCGCATGTAGGCGTCAGCATGCGATCGTGAGCATCTACAACTAATTTTAAACGGTTAAAACGGCATGTTACAATCTGAGGCGTCGACGCGCGTCTTACGTTCACGACTAGGAAACGCTGAGTGTCTTACTCTTCCTCTATTATATAGTAGATTCGCCCAATCTGCGTCACTCAGCTGTTTAAAGTTATCTGGTGCACTACAAAATGGAAGATATCCCAAAGTTTTTACATTTCTGAGCAGGTCTATTCAGGCTCTATGCAATGATGTAAAAATTATTTCGTAAAAATTTTTTAACCATGCACAATGCTACAAAATTCAATATACTTTGAATAAAACACCCGTTGTCGGCCAAATTTTAAGCAATGTCCCAAATTCAGTTTTATGCACCTAACAATCTTAATACTTAACAACGTTTAATGTGTCAGCTATCAAATTGTTTGTTATAATCTGCTGATTCCAAAAATACAAACAATTTCTGATTTCACCGTACTAGAGCTGAGAAATTCAGATTTTACTGGAACCACTGATCAGTGCCTAAAGTAAGTCGATCTAAATTAACTTTTTGCGCAAATATCCCTAGTGTGCGTTCGTATCTTTTACATGTAAATTTGCTTCAAATAAATGCAAGTACTGGCTTTATAACTTAACCTGAGACAAAACTAAGTGCAAAAACACAATCCTAGGAATAATTCTGAGCAATCTGATACCAAATTTTCTGTTTTTATGCCATTTTATTTTTTAGTAAAAGTCGTTGTTTCCTGCTTTAAATCATAAAATTACATTTTATTAATTGTTATAGTATAATTTGCAACCCAAATTGCGACGAAAGACCTTTACTGGGGTGCTGTGCGCTATAGACTGGATACGCAACCTGGACTGGAGATAGTTCCAGGCCGGTCCAAGACAGGACTCGCCAAGAGATTCGACCTAACGTGGCCATAACTCAAAATTGACTGCCAGATTTAAATTTAGAAAAGTTACCTACCGAACTAACTAAAAACTAAGCCCTAACTAAATAAAAGACTAGGCCAAGTGGCCGTATATAAAATTTATTGAAAGAGTAATTTAAAACGGAAGAAGGACATCTAGTGAATAAGTAGAATTTTTAAATATAGATGAGAAAGAAGAAGAAAGTCATGTACCACCGAAGGTCCGAAAAATTCGGACCTCCGGTGGGACTCGAACCTACGACATTTTGCGCACTAGGCAAACGCTCTGCCGACTGAGCTACGGAGGCACAGTCTCATCAAGCTTTGTCGGAATTCGTGTACCAATGTACATGACTTTCACTACGTGAACCCACGTAAGTAGAAACAAAGAGGAGGAAGAGCAAGCTCAAGGGCCGTCGCACTTGTTCTACAGATATAAATGAGAAAGAAGAAGAAAGTCATGTACCACCGAAGGTCCGAAAAATTCGGACCACCGGTGGGACTCGAACCCGCGACATTTCGCGCACTAGGCAAACGCTCTGCCGACTGAGCTACGGAGGCACAGTCTCATCAAGCTTTGTCGGAATTCGTGTGAAAATGTACATGACTTTCACTACGTGAACCCACGTAAGTAGAAACAAAGTGGAGGAAGAGCAAGCTCAAGGGCCGTCGCACTTGTTCTACAGATATAAATGAGAAAGACGAAGAAAGTCTATGTACCACCGAAGGTCCGAAAAATTCGGACCTTCGGTGGGACTCGAACCCACGACATTTTGCGCACTAGGCAAACGCTCTGCCGACTGAGCTACGGAGGCACAGTCTCATCAAGCTTTGTCTGAATCAAGATCGAATAAATTTAGGCTCCCTCTCCTACCGAATTTCGGGAGTCCCCCACCCAGCCTATCCCCAGGCTGGGAGGCTTCTACTTTTCCTCCTCGAAGTTCGAAGCGCGAGGGGACTCAAAATAGCACAACAGCTACTTACCCACCCAGAAACTGGAACTTGTACGCTAGTCGAAGTAGGTTTGAGAAAAAATCCAACTACCTCTAACAGTGAGAAGTGTCCCCCCTTTAAAGCCCCAATTTTGGAATATGCAAATTAGTTAGTGCAAATTAGGCAGAAGTTTCCAGACGAAAATCATAGACAAGGAAGTAATGCATAGCACGTGAATTTGAGAGAAATTGGAAATAAAATTATGCAAATTAGGTAACACATGAAATTTGTCAGTAGTTCATCCCCGCCCTACTGTACATGCCCCAGGGCTTACCGCCCGAGCTCCTGCGAGGGAACCAAAGTTATAAAAGAAAAAACTATATTAGTAGAAACTTGAAGCAAAAAAAGAAAATTTTAGCGAGGCAATACAGGTATGGAACCATCCCCGGATCCAGCTAGAAGGCGCCTGGGCTAAAGGTCAACCACGGGTGGAGCGCCTAGGGGACCGTCAGCTATATAATCAGCTGGAATTTAAGCGAAAGGTTTTATGAATATGAGAACCGGAGAGGGTGTCATTGCGCGGCATAGCGAGATCACCCTAAAACAGGGGAGCGCTCGCCTCACGACATCGAATCACCTCGATGGTGGGCGCAGACTCACGAAAAGACTACGATGCCGTTACAGTGCCAATGACGACGCAATTATCAGATGGCAGGGAGGCATATGCCGCCGACCTAATATTGAATGTTTCCAGTTCTTCACATCCTTCGAGTTCTAAAATAAAAGAAACATAAATGTAGAAGAATATACGGATTAGGGATACCGCCTCTTTTTGCAGTCGCTTGTAAATTTCTAAGGGCCTTTTCAAGAAAGGGTAGGGCAGAGTAGAGTTGAGTAGAGTAGAGTTAAAATTAACTCTTTTCTTGAAAGCGTGGAGTTAATTTTAACTCAGCGTGTGTTAACTCTCTTTAACCCTGCAGGGTTAAAAACTTGAGGGTAAAAAAAGTTAAAAATGCCAGAGTTTAAATTAACTCTATGCTTTCATGAAAAGGGTTAATTTTAACTCTGCTCTACTCTACTCTACTCTACTCTACTTTCTCGAAAACGACGGGCTAACCATAATAACGTCGTTTCAAGGTGGTGATTCTATTTGAAGACACCAACTTTGAACAGTTATTATTCATTCAGCACTTGGAGTTTAATATAGATACAAAAAGGTAGCTTAAGATTTTGCCATTGGGATTGGAATAGTCTTGAATTTAAAAAAGGGGAAGTTTTGAAAAAAACAGTGATTTTTTTTTTTTTTAATAAAATAATTTTTTTTTTTTTTGACATCGGTTGTATCATTATGTTATTTAATAGCTTGGGACGCTAAATTCAGCTAGATTTTCGCAACCTACTTGTCTCAACAATTTGTTAAACGATTACAGTTTAATTAGAGAGTGGTCGGGCCATTTAAAAACGTAATATGTTAAGTTTAAGTTTGGTTTTCCGTTCCATTGCAGCTCGTCCAGAACAGCTAATAGTGTGTTTTCTATGGCCTTGCGTGGTCTATCCACGCTTTAATTCTCTTCACGTTATGTTTCTCTTGTTTATTAAGGTTGTGTATTTTTAAACTTTTTGTTCTGTGTCTCCACTTTTATTTAGCATATTTTGCCCCATATATAGCCTATATGTCCTCACCATGCTTCCTTTCTCTCCTGTTGCCCACAACAATGATTACTGACTATAATATGGACCTGAACGTATGATCCTGTTGCTTTCTTATATTTCATTATGACTAGTCCTTATATGAAGAATGCCTCCTGGGGGGCGGGTGTCGCGGGGGAAGAAAATATACCCCCACCGGTGGGTTTTATTGGGTTGTGCCCCGCTCTCCTCTCTGAACGGCGAGGAAGGAGAGATAGTCCTCATCTGCTCAACAGTCCTAGCCAGTCTATACCTCCTTCCCATTCTGATATAGACCCAATATCAAGCAACATTAGTATATGTAACAAAAGTAGATGTAGAACTTGTAAACTATATATTACAGATAAGAATTTTACAGGATATTATAGCAATAAACTGTATAATGTAGCTAATCAAACTAGTTATAGCATTGACTGTAATTCATGTAATGTAGTCTATCTTATTACATGTAATGATTGTGGATTACAATATGTTGGTGAAACTGGTAGGAAGTTGAAACGTAGACTGTCTGAACATCTTTATAATGTAAATAATCCTGATAAGTCTAACTGTAAGCGTCTGTCTGCCCATTTTAATATAGGTAATTGCAAAACTTTTAATATTAGAATTATATCAAAGTTAACAGATTCCGATAATTTAAATGAATGTAATTATAACAGAAGAATGTGTGAAGCATACTGGATACGTAAACTTAAAACTAAATACCCGTATGGCTTAAATGACATGTTAAAAGGAGAGGATGTTAATAAAAGTATATTTGAGAATCTCTTAGTTAGAGATAATACTACTACTATAAATAAAAAATTTAATAAAACTAATCGCTTAAATAAAAATGCAAATATGGTCAATAGTAAGGATGTGGACTTATTATATATGGATGATGCAACTAATAAATTTATTTATGAGTTTATAAATAAAGCTAGCAAAAAACAGGTAAAATATATCATTAATCGTAATGAATGTAATATCAACCACCCTAAATATGAAATTATTCAGGATATGTGCGAAGGTAAACTAAATTTATTAAAGAAACATTTAGCTAAACACACTAAAACTAAAAAGGAATGCTTAATTATTAAGTACAACAAAGTTTTTGACCGTATTAATCTAAATAAAATATTTAAAGATAATTATAGCAAATGGCCTTTTGAATTGAGTAAATGTAATGCTTTCAATCCCCAAATATTTTATAAATATGATAGTCCTGTAGGCAGTGTTATATATAATTATAAACAAACTATAGAGGAACTCGATGTGGATAAATATGTAAATGATTTTATTAATAATAAACTCATTTGTAACTGCAGTAATAGCTCTTATAAAGACATTCACCACAACCATGTATTAACTGGCGACCTAAATATTATAGAGAATAAATCCGTATCTCAGATACTTACATATGGTCCTAAATACAGGTTCACTAAATCATACTGTAATGAAGATATTTATAGTAGTACAGTTCAGGCATTCAATGCGTATATTAAAAAATTAAATAAAAAATATAAATGGGATTTAGATAAACTTAATCATTGGTCGGATATTATCCTAAACGAGATAAAACTTAAACTTGTGGGACTTAATTATAATAGTAACGTAACCAGCTCTACATTTATCCAGGACTTTATTTGTAGCATCAAGTCATTGCATCGTCAGTATGTGTTTTGTCCTGTGGATAAAGCTAATCAAAATATTGCTGTTGTTTGTAAAAATTATTATATCCAGGTCGTACTCAAGGAATTAGGCATTCTCGATATAAATAACTCTAACACGTATTGTCAGGTTAACTCTCCCCAATCCGATATCATAAACTCAATTCTCAAATACTATAGTTGTAATAATGTTAATAGTAATGGATTTAAACAGCTCCCACACATTTATGTTATACCTAAGTTCCATAAAACTCCTACCAAATTTCGTACTATTATTGCTAGCAGAAATGCTGTTACTAAACCTTTATCTGTTTTGATTGATAAAGCTTTAACATTGGTTAAACAAAGCAGGAAAAGATATGGTAAACTAATAAAAAGTATTTACAATTGTAATCCGTATTGGATTATAGATAATAATGAACCTATCTTAAATTCTATTAAGAAAATCAACATGTCTAACTCAGCTAATACTATAAATACTTATGACTTTACTACACTTTATACTAATCTTAGACATGACACTATTATAAATGCGTTAGATAAATTGTTATATAATACTATGCGTAATCCTATGCACTTAACATATTTAGGAATGCGTTGGGGCTATGGCCGTAATCCAGCTAATACAATAACCTACCCTACACTTATAAATCACATAAAATTCCTTCTAGATAATCTATATTTTACATGTGGTAATCTTATTTTTAAACAGACAATAGGAATACCTATGGGAAGTAACTCTGCTCCCAACATAGCTAACTTAGTTTTACATCAAATGGAGTATAGTTATATATGCAATAACCGTAATAACGATAATAATAAATGTCTTGAAGTGGTAGGTAGATATATTGATGACATGACACTTATTAATGATAACAATTATTTTGATATAATAAAACATGATATGTACTCTCCGGAACTTGAATTAAATAAAGTTAATACCTCTAACCAGCAAGCAGACGTATTAGACCTAAGTATTTGCATCTCTGGTAATAAATTTATAACTAAACTATATGATAAACGTGACGATTTTCCCTTCAATATCAATAGATTTCCTATGAATGGTAGTAATATCAGCAAAAACATTATTTGTAATACTGTCATATGTCAAGTCGCCCGATTTGTCAAAATCTGTGATCTACTGGATGACTTTATTGCTGGTCTTGATAAGCTTAAGAATATGTTAGTGCTAAGAGGATACTCCAAAAAATTTTGCAAGTACATTCTTAGATGCAGTATTGTTTCTAATACTGATATCAAGGATAAATATGGCTCCACCCCAGACGTTGTACATAAACTATATAAAAGCATTTCTTGAAATTTAGTATGTTTTGTTTTCTTCTTGTTGTTGTATACTGTTATGGTTATTGCTATTGTTATTGTTATTATTTATGCTTTTCTTATTGCAGGTAACTCGGGCGTATGCCCACTGTAACTTGGCCTTTGGCCACTGTAACTTGGGCTTTGCCCACTGTAACTTTCGGGCTTTACTCGCCCAGCAATTTTTCTATTTTTATGCTTTTTAGGGAATTTCCCTGTAACATAGGGCACATCGCCCAATACAATGTCTCTTTAAATTTACGGTCCATCGTACCTTTTATTCTTAATTCTCCTCTTGCTTATGCTATAAAACTGTCAATTCTTAAATCGTACATATTTAGCAAGAGATAATTCTACGAATGTATGATTGGTAGGATTAGACTCATATGACTCTGGTTCCTACATATGTAGGAGCTGGCCCAACCAGTACATATTCCCATTTGATATAATTATATCAACCAAAAAGTACTGGATCTCTCTGATGATGAGCATATGGGTCCTAATCCCGCCCTGGTCTATTTTTGTAGACCACATTCAAATTTTCACACTTTCAATTGGTCAGGGCCTGAGGGATTAGGGCCGAAAGACTTTGACCAATTGTTAAGTTTTCATCGTCACTAAAATCCCAGATGTGCATTAGGCACTTAGATTGTATATGTCTGTAATGTTTGAGCTGTATCAAAATTCTTTTAGTTCATAAAATGCTTATAAAATTCACTTTTCACTTGAATTACTGTTCAACTTTGAAGTTATTTTAAGGATGTTTATTTTTCATTTTTGAAAATTTTTAAATTGTATGATATTTTACTTAATGGTATTGTTACATCACATCGCATTACATAAGATAGCACTTTCTGTTTTACTTATTTTTCACCAGGAGTATGCACTTGTTTTGGCAAATTAAATTATGCTCAAGTATGTATACGATTGCATCGGGTGTTTCTGGATTCTATGAGACTCAGCTAAGTTCTTAATTGTTGTATTTTCCCTATGTTTATTCCCTCACTATGTATCCCTGTAACTTTGCTAACTTCGTTCTACTTCATTTGTAGTGCCTTGTAGATAATTTAAATGAATGAAATAGCTAACTAATAAAAATTATGAGAGTCAATTTAATAATAACAAACAACAATAATAAAGACAAAAAGTGTGTTAGTGAACCAAAGGCATATTTATTTCCAATGAAATTATTCAAATTTTATTTCCAATATTTCAAATTTTCACCTTCTACATTTTAACTCTGCTTAACCCGCGTGTTTTCACGGGGGTTAAATTTCAATGGAAAAAGCTTTGAGGGAGTTAAACAGAGTTAAATTTAACCCTTTCATGAAAAGGGTAGGGTTAAAATTAATTCTTCAAATATTTAACTCTTGCAGCGATTCTTGAAAAGGGTAGAGTTAGAGGGAGTTAATTTTAACTCTTTTCAAGAAACAACGCAGAGTTAAAAACTTTAACTCTCTACAACTCGCAGGGTTAAAATTAACTCGTTTAACCCTTTCTTGAAAAGGATCGAGTTAATTTTAACTCTACTCAACCCTTTTTTGAAAAGGCCCTAGGAGAATTTAGGTTAACTTTTGGTCAGAGGTTAATTTTGAGAACTTTGGCAAACAAGCAATATATATATATATATATATATATATATATATATACAAAGACATTTTAACGTCAGTTTTAAAACATCCATACTTATACTCCGATGTCTACTTTCTTCTGGGAGTGGGAAAAGTCACTAATCGGGAGGTAGATCACAGTTAGGCAGTGGCAGTCATAAATAAGAATGGCATAATTGAGCAATAGTCATAGTTGAGGTAAGTCAATGTTGAGGATCATAATTAAGGATCATAAATTAGTCATAATAAGGCAAGTCATAATAGGCAAGTCATGGATCATAAGATCAGAGGAGGAAGGAGAATAATGTTTGGGGACTGGTAGGTACCAACCAAGGATCGGGTCAACATCCGCCGTTGTCTTCACCATTGAGGCACCATTGGATCATCGTCGCTGTTGAGGCTATGAGGTTCATCCGCCGTAGATTTATGCCATAGGAAGGAGCCAGCTGGTCAACAAAACATCGCCGTTTCGGACCTTATCCTACCCTTTACAGGGCAGGCCCAACCCATCTCCGGGCGGGAGGGGAGAGTACTAGGCTTCGCCATGCCTAGGCTTGCTAAAGACCAGTCTCATCCTAGTCCGGTACAGGCCTCGAAAGCCAGATCATAGCATAGTAAGGCCATATTTGGATAGAAAAAGTAGCCATTACAATTTAGGTAGCTCTTACCATTTGGGCGTCAGATCCTGACCCCCTACTTATCATTCACCAGACATAGTCCGGCCGGCCAAAGGCCCTACCAAGAGCTCCAAGGCTTGCAGCTCCCCAGGGCTTAAGTCCAAAGCCCTTGCAGGTACGCCTTGAATGCCCCAGTGCCGAGAACTGGGACACAACTGGTAAACAGGCTCATACAGGACACAAGACAAGCAATCAGGGGTGACTCTTACTAGCCACACAAGTAAGCAGGACTACACGTCCCCAGGGCTTAAGTTCAAAGCCCCTGCATATACGCCTTGGACTGCCCCGAAGCTCAAACCTGAGACCACAGGTAAGCTCCATTGGCCCGCCGTACTATACCATTGAAGAAGAAGAAGAAGAAGAGTCCAGGCAAACTGCTTAGCCCACTTCGTGAAGTTACACACGATGTGAGGACTATGGCCATGATCCGGCTCATAATATAGCTCTGCGAGGCCAAGAGGCTCTCACAGAAAATAGCCTCCTGCGGGTGAGCTTGCACAGGAAAGGCTCCACCTGTGTGCGGTCGTTGAATCGCCAGAGCTGTAAGTTTGCTGCAACAGAACCTCAAAACCCGGCAACAGCTCTACCTCATCCCCAAGGGAGCCTAATGCATGAAGTGCATGAAGAGCCTTAATTCCGGCACCTTCACGGCTAGCTGAGGTGGTATATATAGGTGGAGTTTGCAGCAAAGACTAAGATTCTGCTATTCCTGGTGGGGGAAAAGGATATTGCTCCATGCCATAGCCGGCAACAGGAGACCTTTTCCACCCCAACCTACAAGCTGCTAGCATGAGCAGAGAGATCAGAGGCTCCTGTCCCCTCATGCTGAGCTGCAGTCTCATATCTCTAGTTATCAAAAAAGGTTTTAAAATTCGCAAAAATGTTAAAATTAGGCAATAAACTGATAAAAATTTGAGAATAAATGCCATTTTAGGTTTTAAAATGCATTAAAATAAAAGACGAGGCTGAATTAAGAGAAATAAAAGTGATTTATGCTATAAAAGTTAAAAGTTTGCTAAAAGAATTTTATTTTCCGTACTCCGGAAAATACATTGGCTTCCCTAAACCCGGGAAAGCCGCAAAACTTGCTTTATTTCTCCCGAAATCCGGGAAAAATTGCCTCCTAAAACCAGAGAGAAAGCAAGTAAAATTTTGAAAGGGTTGGGGCCGGAACTGGCAGCCTATTGTAAAGTTTTGGCCCCAAGGACTAGATAATGGGCGACCAAAGACCTTTACTGGGGTGCTGTGCGCTATAGACTGGATACGCAACCTGGACTGGAGATAGTTCCAGGCCGGCCCAAGACAGGCCTCGCCAACGAGATTCGACCTAACGTGGCCATAACTCAAAATTGACTGCCAGATTTAAATTTAAAAAAGTTACCTACCGAACTAACTAAAAACTAAGCCCTAACTAAATAAAAGACTAGGCCAAGTGGCCGTATATAAAATTTATTGAAAGAGTAATTTAAAACGGAAGAAGGACATCTAGTGAATAAGTAGAATTTTTAAATATAGATCGAATAAGTTTAGGCTCCCTCCCTTTCCGAATTTCGGGAGTCCCCCACCCAGCCTATCCCCAGGCTGGGAGGCTTCTACTTTTCCTCCTCGAAGTTCGAAGCGCGAGTTGACTCAAAATAGCAAAACAGCGACTTACCCACCCGGAAACTGGAACTTGTACGCTGGTCGAAGTAGGTTTGAGGAAAAATCCAACTACCTCTAACAGTGAGAAGTGTCCCCCTTTTAAAACCCGAATTTTAGAATATGCAAATTAGTTAATGCAAATTAGGCAGAAGTTTCCATACGAAAAACATAGACAAGGAGTAATGCATAACACGTGAATTTGAGAGAAATTGGAAATAAAATTATGCAAATTAGGTAACACATGAAATTTGTCAGTAGGACATCCCCGCCCTACTGTACACTACCATATAAAAATTTTCCTAGCATAAAATCGTCGGAAACAGGGGTTATTCCATCTCAAAGTTTGATTTTCTAATGGAAATCATAGGATCTTTGAAATGACGCACTTTAGGGAATGAACTTCTCACAGCGAAAAACTGCATTTTTTCCTGCTGCGCCTCAGCGCAGCAGGTCTGTTAAATTTGCTCCGACCTGAGCTTTAGCACTCAATTTAATTGTTGACGATGCATTTTCCTGTAGATGAGTGTATGCCACTGTTTAAGATAGGCACTGCATGATTTGTGTGCAGATTTCTTTCTTTTGAACACTTCTGTCTTTAATCCATGCAATTACGTATATATGTATAAGTTGTGCAAGTAGTCTGGCAATTCGAAGAACCGGAAATATTTGTTCTTCTTGCAGATGACTAACAATTTAAACGTTTCTTCAATCTTCATTAGACCTACTCACTGCTCAGCAGCAATACTTTCTACTGAACCAGAAACTTTGAAAAAGCTAACAGGAGTTCATATGATTATATACGTACTCTCTTGGTATTATCAGTTTAGATCCATAGGCACTATCAATTTATTCACACCATGCTTTGCACTAGTTTCTTCTGTTAACAAGCATGTAAATCTTTGCTTTTATAAAACTGGCTGCGCAGCAGGTTTACAATTTACTAAAAATGTACATAGTCATAGGAAAACAAAATATTTTGCACAAAATATTGCTTGTTAGCATAAAAATGGCTACAACTTACGATTTGCTTTACCTAATACCGTCAAATTTTACAGAAATGTAGAAGCAGAGGTACTTGAGACTTCTGTAAAGTTTTATGATATGAAATTTCGCCATCCAAAAGTTCCAGATTTTCAAAGTGACCACTCATTTTTAGTGCTGGGATTGGCCGAAAATTTCCATGGTTGGCTTGGCTTGGCTTGGCCGGAGTTTGAAGTTGGCCGGCCAACGGACAATTGGCTGGCCGTTGGCCGATGGGCAACGGCCAACTGGTTGGCCGTTGGCCGCTCGTTGGCCGTTGGCTGTTTCTTGGCCGTAAGCTATTGGCCGTTCTTTAGCTATTTGTCAACGTTGGCGAGCTGGAATTTACTATTTTTATGCGTCTACCGTGCTTAAATAGGCGTCAACTTAATTAAACTTTATTTTAATAGTACAATTTACAATTTGCAATATTTGAAAATAGTTTTTCCAAACATTTAGATCCAACCCGCGATAACTCTGTTTTAATTTTGCTGGATGACCGCAATAAAGTGATGAGACGTTCACCGCCAGACAAATTTAAAAACTACATTGTTAGCAAACTTAAAATTTGCATGCAATCAGCAAATTTAATTGTAAAATAACGCTAATAACGATGAAAATTGTCAACATCTACTGGAGTACTGTATCTAATGTAACGTTTATACAGCAACATGTTTACGATATTTAAATTAAATTTTTCGACTCAGTTAACGCACAAGATCAGTAAATTTGAGCTTGGCCAGCACTCGGCCATTGGCCAGCCAACGGCCAACGGCTGGCCAAGCCAACTGGCCGAAATTTTCTCGGCCAACGGCCAATGGCTTGGCCGTCCAATGGCAAGCCATTGGCCGCGCCGGCCAATGCACAACACAGAGTTAGAAGCGGGTACCATTTTGGCGGCCCGCCCCGCCCCGCTACCCGCACGCTGGTACCCGCCCCGCGGCCCGCGGCCCGCAGCCAACTGATACCCGCAAGATACCCGCAAAATTTTTCGAGTGGTATGCGATTACTATGTTGTTAAATTTATTAAAAAATGTCAATAATTAAAAATAAACTTTGATTTAAAGCTTCCAAACTACTTTACAAAATAGTGTATTGAGATGGGTAGCTGAAATATGGAAATTAATCCAACAAGTTTGCCGAAAAAGTAAAAAAGGTTTTCGTAAAGTTTAAAAATTTAAGCTAACTGATACGTTTAATTAGAGATGCACCTGGACTTGGCTCCCAATGTCAGACTCGGTGGTTCAGCCGATGCCGACCGGGACCAAAATTTTGTATTTCTTTGGCAATTTTTCGCCAAAAGTTTGGAATTTTAAAAGTCGAAATTAAATTTTAATTGGTAGAGATCGCTTGTTGTTATATTAGTCATCGATTTGAATGAAAAAACACTAGTAATTTTGTCGATTACTTAAAATTACAGCAAAATCTTAATTTTTCAGAAAATTCTCTTATTTAGACCCACAGTTTTCAGGGTCCGGTCTCGGACCCGGCCCGGTGCACTACAAGAAATACAAGAAATTAATCTCTAATATCTCTACAAGAAATTAATGTTGCGCTCATGTAGTCTCGAAAAAGACCCGTGTTACAAAGCTAAAGTAGTAAGGACTAGTCAATTTAAATGTCAAGGTTTTGAAAAATGATCAAAGTCTGTAATTTACTGAAAATTATGCATTGTTCACTGATTTGAAAACGCATTTAGCCTGGTAGAGGGCAGAGACCCTGGAAACTTTTGTCGACGTTATAATTCCACAACTGCCGATGACAACAGATGACTAAATAGCAACAAACTGAACAGCAAAAAAGGAGTTAGGATAGACAGTCCAAAGTTCCACAAAAGCACATAGTTATCGGAAGCGGCGGCAAGATTAATATAACGTAAACATACTAGAACGGGAGGTCAAAGTAAAACTTAACTGATCCTTGTGGTAATGTGTGTACTTGTGGAAGCAATTTTTGTCAGAACGCAGTTTTTAAGCTAAATTTGCTTATTTTCACCAATTTTTGCAAATTTTAAATAAACAGCGATTTTTAGTAAAAACCAACATTCTTTGAGCGACTTTTAGCAAACCACAGCGATGTTCCAGTAAAAAATCCGGCGAAGCTAGAAAATTTGAAATTTGAGTCTGGAAACTTATTTTTGGCCACTCTTTTACTCCTTGTAACCGAATTCCTTACCGCTACTGAGAGCAATTTTTTAGTACTCGTTGTGGAGAAATTGATTGTATTGCGTTAGGGCGCCTGTTGCGTTAGGGCGCCCCTATAGTGCGTTAGGGCGCTTTTTTCAATTTTTGGACATGGTGCGTTAGGGCGCCCAATATGTGCGTTAGGGCGCCCAGTGTGTGCGTTAGGGCGCCCACTCTATGCGTTATGAGGCGACTATTCCAATAGGAAACAACCGAATCTGTTTCTTTCATAGTACTTAATACAGTTTAAAGTACAAAGAGAGGGGAACAATTAGGGAAATCTTTAAATAACATTAAAACGTTAAATCAGTAATCGGGTCTTTTCCAGGTTACCCCCCCCACCACTCAAAGTTATTAAAACTCGACCAAATGAGCTGAAATTTGGTATGGGTATGTTTTCGACCACGCTGAGTTCAAATATCGCAAAAATTTTCGATTTCGCGAAATTCTATTTTTTTCGATTTCTAAGGGGGGACCAAGGGAAACCGAAAAATTTTTTGTCGCCGATTTTGCTGAAAAGCTGTATATAGGGGTTTTCTGGGTCGCTGAACACGAATCTGAAGTCCGTTTTTCGATTCAGCTTTTCGTTAGCTCAGCATAAGCTTACAACTTAAGCTTACAACTTTAGCTTATTTCAAGCTAACAAAAAGCTGAATCGAAAAACGGACTTAAGATTCGTGTTCAGCGACCCAGAAAACCCCTATATACAGCTTTTCAGCAAAATCGGCGACAAAACATTTTTCGGTTTCCCTTGGTCCCTCCTTAGAAATCGAAAAGAATCGAATTTCGCGAAATCGAAAATTTTTGCGATATTTGAACTCAGCGTGGTCGAAAACATACCCATACCAAATTTCAGCTCATTTGGTCGAGTTTTAAGAACTTTGAGTGGTGGGGGGGTAATGTGGAAAAGACCCCAGTAATCAATGTAAATTAATTGAAAATTATTTTTATTTCTGAATTTTTGTAAAACAATCACCATTATCGTGTCCCAAGTTGTAACCAAAGAATCAAGTCTAATTCAAAATCTAAGATTTCATGAATTTTCATGTTTCCATAAACTTATCATATTTTTTGCGCGTTTTTGTTTTGACACTCCACTATACAGATATATTTTAATTAATTAAAACTAATTTGTGCTTTCAAATTTCAGCAGTAAAATTTTCGTTTTAGGAGAACAGGCTATACATATATTCATTAATGCGGACCCCCTCTATTTATACTTTTAAACTGTGCACTATGTTAACACTTTCATAATAGATCTTCATTCACAATAACACTTTATTATCGTGAAAACAATCAGGCGCCCTAACGCACTCTACAGGCGCCCTAACGCACTCACTGGGCGCCCTAACGCACATACTGGGCGCCCTAACGAAACAGGCGCCCTAACGCACCATTTGAGCGCCCTAACGCACCAAAATTAAAATGACCTAAGTTCACGGGCGCCCTAACGCAACTTTACCGAGAAATTCGCCGAGAGGAGGGGTATTTCTTTGCTATCCACCTGATAACGTAACATACATGTAAATCTTCCAGAAAAGGAGAGTTTAACTGTCAAACTTTCACTTTTCACTGAAAGCTTTCAGCTTTCAGTTTAAGGATTCACTCCCAGAACTGGCCAGGGGCCACAGGTGGACAAGGGGGGGGGGAAAGGGGGGGAAAATTTCCCCCCACCCCTCCGCGAAGTCGCCCACAAGGGGTCTCGAAATTGCTCTCACAAGGGGTAAGAAAATTGGCCACAAGGGGTAAGAAAATTGCCCAAAAAATAGGTTTTACGACTAAAATTTTGCAAAATTTTCCGGCTACGCCGGAGTTTTTCATTGAAAATCATTATTTTCGTTAAAAAACGTCCGAAAAACGTTGTTTTAGCTAAAAAATCGCTGTTTTTTGTTAAAAAATGTTAATCTACGCTTAAAAATAGCTTTCAAAAGTACGCTTAAGAAAAATCGCTCTCACAAGGGGTACCCAAATTTGCTTCCACAAGGGTCAGTGAAATTTGACCTCCCGTTCAGGTATGCCAGGGGCTACTACATTCTGAATAAAAAACAAAGCAAAAAATTATAAGTTGTCCGACTAAAAGTTTTGTTTCTGTTACAACCACGGATAGCCATATGGTCACCAGGACTTTTCTAGAATAATATTTGTTGGAAAAATTTTTGAGCAAGCATTCCCAGTTTCGAACAATTTATTAAAAGTCGCAGAGCAACCTTCTGTACCATCCACTGAACGTCACTAAAGGAACATATGCTTACAATAAAATTTAAGGATTTTAAGCTTTGCGTATAGCATAGCAAATAAGTATAACAAAAACTGCACGTAAAGCAAACTGTGTGCTGAAAAATTAAGTTTATTTGCTAATACTGAAAGCAAGAAATGCAAGTAGAGATCTCGATCAATGCACAGCACAGCACATGCTGTAGGATCACAACATAGCAACACAACATAGCTTATGATTACGTTTCTGGATATAACCAAATAGAACAAGTTTAATCAAGGGCCCATATGCGCTGAAAATAGTAGTCGTGGAGAAGGATATCCAGCCAAAATTAGCGAATTTTTTGAAATCACCAACTTGAATTCTGTTTTTTCCGAACACTTTACGGAAATGTGCTAGAATTTTAGCTAAAGTATCAACAAGAGATACCCGCAACTACCCGCGCGGGTAGCCTGCGGGTATCAAAATTTCTATTACCCGCGGGTACCCGCTACCCACTTCCAACTCTGGCACAACACTACTCATTTTGCGTAGACAAAAGGTGACGCTGATTGGGCGCATCTACTATAAACTCTTGGCTGAACTTACAACACTGAAGTATACCAGTGTGAAGATAGCGTGCAGTTAAGATAGAAATTGCGTGAAGTTAGCACGCACTCTTAAATTGTAGATTCGTATTGAAATTATTCAAAGATGGCAAACGCTAAGCAGGTTTTGTCTAAATTCATCGTTACCTTAGCTAATTCGTCAAATTGGTTCACGCTTGAGCAGTCAGTTGTTCGGGAGTTACGGTGAAGTGTGGTCGGGAGTTATCCTCTAGCAAGAGTACATAATACATAAGAGTATGACAGCAGGCATACTCTA
>JASAND010016948.1:0-16103 GCA_030248195.1 Trissonchulus latispiculum
GAGTCCTCAGTATGCTAAAGATATGCTAACACTAGCAGGCAGCTAGCAGGGAGAGAAAGGCTTTTGACAGCTTCGAGTCCTCAGTATGCTAAAGGTATGCTAACACTAGAAGGCAGCTAGCAGGGTGAAAAGTAGTGACAGGTTTGAGTCCTCAGTATGCTAAAGATATGCTAACACTAGCAGGCAGCTAATAGGGGAAGAAAATTTTAAACAAGCAGGGAGAAAGGCTTTTGACAGCTTCGAGTCCTCAGTATGCTAAAGATATGCTAACACTAGCAGGCTGCTAATAGGGAGAAAATTTTAAGCAAGCAGGGAGAGAAAGACTTTTGACAGGTTTGAGTCCTCAGTATGCTAAAGATATGCTAACACCAGAAGGCAGCTAGCAGGGAGGAAATTTTAAATGAAGATATTTAAAGTGTATTCTGAAGTACGTAACTAACAATCTTGTCTTCTTTAAGTGTTTGTGTCCCTCCTTCCGTTTCAAGGTTAATACAAAGGTCCAGATGTCATATAGAAGGAAATGCAGGAAAGGGAGAATTTTAGTTGTTAAGGGAAGAAACTTTTGCAATAATATTTTTGGTCTATACGATGCTGAGATAGATAGGTAAGAATCTATTGGTAAATAGTCAGGTAAACAAAAGTTTCAAAAAAGTTTGAAAATGTTACTTCATATTACTTAATTAGGTCGTTAATTAATAAACACTAATTAGGCAGGTAAACAAACTACAGTCTAGCAAACTTAAAGTTAAATACGTACACAATGTAGGCCAATAAAACTGTGCTACAAATTAAAATTTGTTATTTAATATAATGTTAGAAGCTAGTCCAAGCTAAAGGGAAAATTGGCCAACAATGACCTTGAGAACATCTGCACCCATGATTAATGACTTTACCTGTATGATTAATGACCCTATTCGTCAAAGCCAGAATGAAACCAAAATACCTGTACAAAGAGGTCCCATTTGAACTCTCCTATACTACTACGGATTTTAAGGCTAGTTAGAATTTCAAGGTCATAGTTGTTACAAACCCTAGGTCGTAAAAAGCTAATTCAATTTAAGGCTAAGGATATAGAACTTCATTGTAGCTACTAGTGTGTAAAAGCGCAAAGCCAGTAGAAGCCAGAACTATTAGCTAAGTGTCCTGGAACCTGGGTTTTCATACTACTCACTAAACCTAATACTATTATGTGGCGAAAGACTAGCTAGCTTTTCCAACATTGAACTTTTAGTGAAATTCGTTGCGCCCCCCTTAATCGCAGTTTCTTTAAAGATTTTATTTTAATCCGTTTAATCCGTCTCCTGCATCTTCAACTAATTTTTAATCCTCGTGCAGCTACCCGGATTAAACGAATTAAAAGTAGGGCTGGCGGATTAAAATTTCAATCGCTGGTTCCTTAATGGCTGATTAAATGGATTAAAATCAAGTCGTTTAATCCGCGGATTAAAAATGGTCGGATTAAACGAGTTAATTTTAATCCGTTTAATCCAGCATTAAAGAAATAGCAAATAAAATTTTAATCCGGCTGATTTTTAGTCCAATTAATCCGACTATTTTAATCCTTAAAGAAATAGACCCTAAGCACAGATATAAAACTGCGTGCACTGGAGACCACCGCCTAAATTCCGCAACATTCTCGTAAGTGCCAAACTTCCCACGCCTGGCACTAGCACCTTAAACCGAAGTAATGAGCCCGGTTGAACCTCAAAATGTAGCCAAATCAAATTGTCTGCACAGCCACCAAGCTGGTGAGCTGTTTCAAGAGCTCTGTCACAGGACTGCAATTCCAGATAAAGGTAATTTTGTATTTCAAAATACTGGATTTGTGTATTTGGCGGAAAGATATCGATGTTCGTCCCAGTATGTGGGGGAAAGTGGAAATTCAACGATTCTATGGCCACAGATACGATAACTGCTTTTTTGTCTGCTCTGGCTTTTTTCTAGGACAAACTTTCTGGGGGAGGGGGAAGTTTGAGGAGGATAGATCGGGAGGAGTTTTCCGAGTGCTGAAAAACTGCTATTTTTGCTGCTGAGCTAAAAATCGTACAAGTTTTAACCTAATTTTTAGCTTAAAATAGCTTTCTCCTAAAAATCCGGGTAAGCTGGAAATGTTTTTAAAATTACCCTGAAAACACTATTTTACCGGCACTTTTTGGTTCTGTGAAGGAAGGCCCTAATCCTGGGGGGCAACCCAAGTCGAGAGAGGACCGATTTCTGGAGGGCCCCTGTATGAAAAAGCCATGCAGGCACGAATCCTAGGGAGGGATTCTGGGGGGAACTTTCCTCCTGTAGGAAAAAGCCATTGCCGTGTAGAGCCCCTCGGATATCTGTATCGTGGTTCCTAATAGCCTCCCAGTCAATAACTTTGTCACAGACCTTCCCCTTTGATTTCCTGAAATTTTGCAGCATGGAAGGCACAGGTTGGATTTGACAAAGGATGTGAGAACCCGAAACCAATAGCGGAAGAAACGTTGAACGCTGTTTAGGTATTCACTTATTTAAGTTGAATTATGTAGATTATAGTGCAGCGCATCTGGTTATGTTTTAGCGCTATCTGGCTCCAGAAGTCCTGGACAATTCTATGAATTTGAGTCAGTTTGATTCATACAAGCGAGCCGACATCTATTCCCTTGGTTTAGTCGTCTGGGAAATCTGTCGACGCACCAGTATTGGTGGTAAGATTAATCTTGGTTGTATGTATTTATTTTCTTACCTAGACAGGACTTGGTACTACCAGTTCAGCTTAAACTCCCACTCGTAGACGGGGAGAGGGAGATGATACATATGCTTTCTCTTTATAAACTTCTTGTAAAATTCTTTTCGAGAAACGTTGTCCCGAAAAAATTAATAAGTCCCGCTTTATTTCTTCTTGTGCCCCCAGACTCACTTAATTTGCCACCCTCCAGAAGGTTCGCCTTCCTAGAAACAATGATTTGGTGGCTTGGTCTATGCCACTGTTACCAGTTTCCTTTGAAACAACTATGTGTCAATCACTGTGTCCTCTTATTTCTACTTCTTCCATGTCTTGTTGGAAAGGGTGAGACGTGATAATACGTTGTTCCTACCTTATTATGAATTTGGGAAACTTCGAAACATTTTTAGCTGATTTATAAAATATTTTAGCAAAAATATTGCTTAATAGTATGCTTTTTGGTCGAAAAATGCACAGAAAAACAATGCTGACATCTGTTCAAATTATTTGTTGCATTTCTGCAATGACAACGTGTAATGCCTGTTTCAGGAAAATATGAGAAGTATGAACTGCCTTACTATGGTGACGTCCCCCCAGACCCGACCATGGAACAAATGCGACGCTGCGTCTGCGACGAAGGAAGGCGCCCAGTAATCTCAAACAATTGGCTCTCATCTCATGTAAGCTCTATAATACCTAATAGAATTTTTTAGTTTTTAACTTATTTGACTAACGTTTTGTATCATTTGTTAAAGTTTCGTGACATTCATAGAGATATCACTATGAATTAGGTGCTGGCTAGTGTTGTGCATTAAGTCTCAAGTATGTTTGATTCTTTTGTTCACCCACTTGTTGCCATTTTTAATTTTCGCTTTTTCATCTCTTTCAGGTAAAATTTGTATCTTCTTTTTTTCAGGAGTTCAGCACCATGTCTAAGCTGATGCGTGAATGCTGGGCAGCCAACCCGGCCGCTCGGCTGACGGCGCTTAGGGTTCGAAAAACCGTGGACGCCCTAATGTCTGGCTGTCCTTCCCTGGCCGCCAGTAGTACGCGGAGTCACTCCCCCGCGAGTAGCGGAGGCGGGGGATACGCCCCCATTCTCCTGTCTAGTAGCAGTGGTTCTATGACAGAACCTTGCTGATCCCCCCTTAAACCCCCGTTTCCTGCAGCATGCAACAAAAGAATTGTGTGTAATAATTGCTGTTTACAAGCTTAATAACTTAACAGCTTTGCCATTTTGTTTTGACTGGACTTATTCAGAAAATTTTTGGAGAGGAGACATTGGGGAGTGTGGAAGTGTTTCTAAAGTATCATAAAAAATTATGCCATTTCTGTAGCATCTACCGAAAATGTTGGTTTTTCAGAAACATGCTGATTAGGGGTAAAAATGACAAAATTGAAGCCGAAACGTTTTTCAAAATTCCACAAAATATTTTAGCAAAATATTGGACAGACACTCACGTTTTTGTTAGAAGGGTGTGTATTCTCCCCCCACCCCCAATCCGGCAGAATAAGCCCAATTTGGTACTCCCACCTCCATTCATTCTATCCTACTGTTCACTCTAACACTGTCACGTTATCCCAGCCAAATTTCCTCTTGTTCCTATTGTTTACACTACGTCGTTGGCAAGATCTTCAGGCAATTAAAGGTTATGACTGAGGTATCTGTACGCTTTCGCTTTCGTTAGTGTTACATAATACATCATGTTAACTGTTGTGTTATTTTGTAGCTATATAAATGCTGTTTTATGATGCTGAGAGATTGTCCTATTTTTTAGTTTTAGCCGCTGGTTTTAGTTTTTCTCCGTAATTTTCGAGGTGCTGCTGCGTTCCAATAAGCTTAGCTTAGTGGAACTCAATAGTTTTAAAGACTTTAGTATATTGTATCAACCACTTATGTTAGTTAGTATATATATATATATATATATATATATATATATATATATATATATATATATATATATATATATATATATATATATATATATATATATATATGTGGATGAAATTGAATAATAACAAATTTGCACTTTTTCGTCTTTTAAGGTCATTAAAGTGAAACTTGATAAATATGCGTGAAATTTAGGGCTGGAGCAGAGTATGACAACTTTGATTTCAAAATTTGGAATGTTACATTTAATTAATCTTGCAATCTTTAATTTGCTGTATTGCATATTTGTGAGGGTGCCGACGACATTGTTTATATCAAAGACATGTGTAAGTAATCTTCGCTCACTAGAGGTGTAAACCAGGATTTATAATAATTCTCTCATGATATGTCAGAGTCAGAGTCAAGGTAATTTTTAGTTATTTTTTTCGGGCGGGCAAATTTGGTTTGAAAACCGCCAAAAGTTAGTATTCAAAGATTGAAAGGCTAAAGATAGACATGTTTACGAAAAACTCCCCGCAAAACCGTGTGAAGACCTATTTTGATAAATGTTTGGGCACCCAGATAATCGCGGAGATGACAATTTCGTATAGTGTAGCTAATTTCGACCCCCTCCCGCCCCCTTTAAAAATACCGTGTTTGTATCCTATGTATAGATTCGCGGTAGTTTTGCTGCGTTTCCCAGATTTTTGACTTTTACTCAGATGGGTACAAACCAGCAAAGTATAGCATTAAATTAAATAGAAAAGGCACAGAACAAGGTTGATTGGAGCAAAATTGTGCTGCAATGTTGGTGGACACTTTTTGTGAATCTAGCGAACACTTAACAAAAGAATGGAACCCTCCGAAGGATTGTTCCAGCTTCCGCAATAATATTGGAACATCATTTGTAGTACAGTAATCAATATTCCCAAGTGATTTACGGGCAGGGACGTCATAGTCGTTAACATTGGTATCAGTTGTACTTGTTAAATATATAATCGTTGGACTGCTGCTAGGACACGTCTCTCATTGACAAATTTTTGTACAAAGAAATAGTTTTTGTAATATATTTTTATCTGTTTGTTTTGCTATAAATGGGTACTTTTTATGCGTTATATATAATAATATGTTTTGTTTTGCAGGTTCTAACTTATGAATGACATTTATAATAGGAGTAGTATATAATTTGCCTGTGCACCATTCTTTCTTATGAAAAATTCACCTATTTATTTGAGAAAACTGTGAAAAGTGTTTACAGCATTGCACTAAACTATATTGATTGATCAGTTCAAAGTAAATTGGGCTTGAGAACAATCTCTTGAGCCAGAAATTTTAAAGAAACTTCATAAACTGATAGTCATTTTCAGCTTCAAGTTTCAGTTACCAACCAGGTATATAAGCCAGTTTTAACTAGAGATGCACTGGGGCCGGCATTTGAAATTTTTCAAAACCTTCTTTAAAAAACTACGTTTAGCAATACTTTATAGCATACAAACGTTACAATCGCTGTTTTCATTCTAATCGATGAGAAAACTAACTATAACGGTAACGGTTTTGCTTATTTTTAATTTCTGAAGTTCCCACGTTTTTGTCAAAAGGTGTCGAAAATATGCGAAATTTAGCTGGCCCAGTGACCAGGGCCTGACCACCGGTGCCGAGACCAGGCCCCTGTGCATCCCTAGTATTAACTATTAAGTAGTAGTATACATATATTGTGAATGTAAACAATAATTCTGTTCAGTAGTTTTATTTGCAGTTTTATAATATCTGTTGCGGCTACATCGTATATTTATATTATATGTTTAATATAATTGAATTTACAATTACAGTGTATTTGTGTATATATAAATGGAATTTAGTTCTTTGCTGTTTCATATTATGTATGTAATAAAACTCAATACAGTATGTGTGTGTTATATGTTACTATTGTGTTTTGGTTCTGGGATAGCAGATTAATCCTCCATTTGTTTCGATTTCAACCTTCGATTTTTAATTTATTGCCCACTAAATTTTGGGTTTTAAAAAATACCACAGCAAATTTAGAGAATTTGTAGTAACAGAAAGCTATAGTTGGTGTCCACTTCTGCAAATATTGAGCAAATTTGTTCCTTTTATTTTTGTGCAAGAATTCAGGAAATCTAGACTCAGTAGTTGAATTTATTCGATGAATGTATACGCTTGCAGGCCTGTTGCGGTTCCTTTTTTCTTTTATTTCCTTTTTTCCGAGACCTTCCTTTTATTTCCTTTTTTTCGCCCAAAATTCCTTTTATTTCCTTTTTTTCTGGCTGACTTCAACAAGTCTAGGAATTTACAAGCTTTTTAAGCAAAATTTACGTTTTTGCCCTTATTTTTTCAAAAATTTCCGGCTTCGCCGGGATGTGATCGTATGGATTTTAATTTCAAAGTTGGTTTTATATTTTGGACGTATATAATTTAATAATAACTTTACTTGGCTTTACGTTTTATCTTTTTGGCTGGAAAAGTGTAGTTTTAAGCCATAGTAACGGCTGAGTTTTTGCAGTTTCTAGAGTGCACGAAATAGCAAATTTTAAATATTTTATTCTTTTCAGCACATGTATTTTTTGTTACGCAGCGCTAGTATTATATAAATTTTGATGGTTGTAGGTCGTTTCCAGGACTTTGCAGAAAATTTCGAACATTATCTAAATTTCTCGTTTTATCGTTGAGATTTTCAAGTATATATATATATATATATATATATAATTTGAAATAGTTTACTATGACAGCATGTTTTCTTTATGAATGCGAGTTTATTTATACAGTTTAAAAAAGTGAAATGTATTAACAATGCGGAATTTGATAGGAGGTTCGTGTTAACCTGGACCGGTTCTATTTAATTTTGTCGTCCAAGATAATTGCTTTTCTTTCTGGAATAGTGAAAACTTCTGGAGCTAAAATTTTTTGAACAAAATATGTTTCTGCTATTTCAGTTTTAGTTCTCTTTTCAGTTTTATCGACTACATTCCCACCTAGGGTTTAAAGAATTTTTTGAAAAGTTTTAATATGCGTAGGCCCTCAATTTCCAGGCCCGGCCCGGCTCCGGTAGTGGTGGCCCCGGCGCATCTCTAGAAACTACTTATAATAGAAGAACATAGCTTCAGTGTTGCTTTTGAAGTGACAGGCATTCCGTTACTTGAATCTGGACCATTTATTTCTCAAAAAATTTTCGAATTTTCGAACATTTTCCAAATTCTAACTTATCATAAAAATCTGAAAATTTTCCAGGTTATCATAAAAATCTAAAAAGTTTACAGGCGGCAGTACAGATTTCAGGAGACATTTTCAGATGTCAATATAAAACAAGTTACCCCTTAAAAGGGGAATAATACCGCCGTAGAGTTTGGGATTTATGTGTTCAACGTTTTGTTTGTTTTCATCATACTGTTCTAGTGTACGGTGACGTTAGCTTTTGACTAGTTTCAACTCCCGACTCCCGACATTTACCGTTTCTGAGACAAAAGAATGGGAGTATTTTATTGCCATTTGCCACTGCCAATTGTGAAACTAAAATTATACCGGACGAAGGATTCGATCTGTGTCCAGACCAGTGCCAAGCGGACACCCTAGCCACTACACTAAGCGATTTTATCGAGTAAACCGCGAGAGAGAAAGTTATCATTTATGTATCATATGTTTATTTTAAACAATTTATTTTATCTAAATTCTGAAGCAAAGCAAACACTAATGAAATAAATACAGTGCAAGCGCAAAATCAGTCTTTGCACACGAAAATTGTAACATCAGTTTTAGCAAGAGGTTTAGCTATTTCTTGATCTGTTAAACCTCTGCCAATCAAGTGACAGGCAAATAACGCCCGATTTTCGGTAATATGAGAACAGGCAGAGAGTGATCGTGTGCAAAACAATTTACAGGGCGTTGAAAATTAACTAGGGTAAGCTCGCTTAGTACGGACACTCGAGACTAAAACTGCATTTAACATAGGATTCAGCTTGTCTAGTACGGACACTTATTAGGTTTAGTATGGACACTACTAGCATTGTATGGACACGTATATCTTCAACACACATTCACTACGCTTTACCCACAATTTTACGTGCAGGTCAAATAATGATTAATAGCATAATAGAAATTACTTATACATTACTATCTGCAAAATTACTTATTATTAGAATTAGAATTAAATTAGAAATTACTTATCTGCAAACATTAAACGGTATGCTATTTCAATATATGTCACAGATGCAAGCTTTTCTGTTTAGTCATGAAGAAATAACTAAAATTAGCATAAAAATAGAAAACGTCAGGCTGTTTCTCAAAAAGTAAGTACGTATGGACTATAATAATAATAGTTATTATTATTAACAACAAATTATTAAGAGTAAATCAGTAAACGAGGTAAGACTACGGAATTTGCTGTAGATAAAAACGTTTAATCGTTAGCATATCCTTTGACACTGTAATAAATGTAGGTAGATTTATTAAGGTAAATTCGCTAAGTTATCTTAGATAAATTTTATAAGCGGCCTTTCTTTATGATAGATAAATGTAGTTGCAACATTTGTAGCAGGTTGCGCGATCCGTCGGATGGCATTGGCATGCTTAAAAGTGGTGGAGAAAACATTCATACTCCAAAAAGTCGGTCGCCCGCCATTGACCATAAGAAATAATCACCTAAAAACATGACTTAGAAATTGAAGATATTTATCTCATCCTTCCTATATAATTAGTCCTTTTAATTTTGTTAAATGTTGAACAAAATGTGCAAATATGCTTTTGAAAAATCTACCTTTCTTCCAAATTTTAAATTTTATACAATGCAAAAAAATAAAGTTTCAGCAATTTTCAAAAAACTATAATGTATTATTTGGCTATAAAATTAGAATGCTCTCAAAACTTAAGGTTTATCAAAAAATCAAGTGAAAAAGTAAAAAATATTTAGTTTTACAGAATTAAAATTGGATTGAATTATTATTAATTTATATTATTACTATTAGTTATTTATAATAATAATAGTAATAATAATAATAATAATAATATATTATTAATTATTTTTATTCATTAATAATTAAAAAATCTAGTGAAAAAGTAAAAATTATGTAATTTTACAGAATTGAAATTGGATTGAATTATTATCTATTTATATTTTATTACTATTATTATTTTTATTAATTAAAGTTTTTTAATTAATATTTGTTCTACCCAATTTTTTAATTATTTTATTAATTAACTATTAATTGAATTAACAAATAAAATCCACTTTTTCATTTTTTGTCATCTTTCCAGATGTTTCCAGATTAGATGATCCCTTTTTAAAGAAGGTTAAAGACAAAACTTCAAAATTTTTGGAATCATACCTCTTTGACATTTTTGAGATTGCTTAAAAATTCAATGCTTCTGGGACAAAAACTATGAAAAAAGCAAGAAAAATATCACCAACGTAGAAACTTATCACTAAAACCAGTTATTTTTTTTTTTGGCTTGGGCCCAACCACTTTTTAGGCACACAGCGTGGCCCGTCAGTGGTGCTCTCCGCAGACCGCAGTCAAGAAGCGGAGAGACGAAGATCACGGACAGAAACATGATTCTCAGGCGGTGCTACCATACGGTTATTTCAGTCACGCCCAAGGCAGTTGAGATCGTTCATCCGATGACAACTGCCCCCCGCTTGGTAATAGCAACTACGATGGCTGAAAATTACGTGTGCCTGCTCGTTAGGCTTACGGACAAAACAGGCTGCAGAAATAGGAGCGGGAAGGGTGGGCGAGCTCTCATATAGGAAAGAAGGAAAATTGCGGTCTTGAAAAGCACCAATGAAAAATGATGGAATTTGTTTCTGTAAAAACTAAGCTTTAAGCGCAACTGTGAATCTAGCCTATGTAAGATAAAATTGACAAGTTTGTACGATGTTGTATAATTTAGTTTATAATTTAGCTAAACATGTAGGAGGTGACTTAGCAGAGTGATCCGCCACCACCAGCGAGTGGACTCCCAATTTGCCAAGCCTTGGAATTGCCATGAATCTGATAATGCACAAGAGAATGCGTTTCGCATTCCCTCCATTGTGCGATTTACCATTCAGGCTTAAATTCCTCTAAAAACACAGAAACAGCACGAAAAACCCATTTCAGCGGTCAAGCTTGCCATTAGTATAATAAAAATAGAAAATTTAGCTTCAAGGGTGCAGCCAATGTACCCTCTTAAAACTTTTTCTCCAACAAAATTTTAATCTAAGAATCAAAAAGCTCAAACTTATCTTTTTACCGACCATCTTCCAGCTTCGTATAGGATCGAATCCTAAAACCAGTTATATCTGATATCTACAGTCATAGATGACCAAAAGCAGTCAATCTAGGCTATTCAACACACGTGTTAATATGGGTGTTCATACAAAACAAGTGTGTCCATACTAAACAGCAGTAGTGTCCATACATGACTAAATAGAATTTTTCCAACTAAAATTACATTTTAAATCGCAGCTATTTTCCATTACATTTTTCTGTTTAAATTTTTCCATAGCTGCAATGTACATACTCTGAGGATTCTGTTAATATTAATTTCAACCAAAAACTATTAAGGTGAGACTATGAAAAGAGTGTCCAAAGATTACTCATAGATTTCCACGTATAGCCGTTTCCGTTACGAGATTTCATATATGTGCTTGTAAAATTATTTCTATCCAAGCTTATGCGCTCAAACTCGGCAGACTGATGAAGTCAAAGACGCTCTTTCTATTGGTGTAAAAATTATTCGAATTGACCAATCACTGACTTAGATATTTTCAAAAATCTGAAACAGTGTTCATACAAAGCTAGTGTCCGTACTAAGCGAGCTTACCCTAAATTGAATGTAATGATGCTCTAAAAATCGAAAAATCGTAGAAAAATTGTTGGGCAAAAAAACCTGCGTAACAGGGACATGTGTTGAAGATAGGACGGAAATCCTCCGCGCCAAGCAATTTACATGCAAAACATATGAATTCAAATGGGTCAACCCATTACAAGTATACCGCCTCCGGCGGTATAAAAATCGCTCGGCTTCATCTAATCTAAATTTTTATAGCAAAAATAATATTAATGCGTTAGCGTAGTAGCAAGAAAATAGCCTTTAATGTTTGCTATTTTCGCCAGTTTTCATCGGGAAAATTCCTTTTTTTCTTTTTTTTGTTTCAAAATTCCTTTTTTTATTCCTTTTTTCTGAGGAAGGCCGCGCAACAGCCCTGCGCTTGCTTAACTTTGCTTTTATATTGGAAATTTTTAAATTATACAACTTTCTCAGTGACAGCGTGAGTATAATATTATCGTATGTAATATTGAGTGTGTAGTTTTCAAGTAATTTTATCAAACTGCTGCCAACTGTTGGTAATTTATCTGGATGTTTTGTCTTCAGTTAGTATTGTTGATACAATAAAGTGTTGTTTGGTTTTTTAGGGCAAAGTTAGTAGGTAAGGAAATAATAAGGTCAGTAGCCCAAGTTAAAACGATATAAATATTTCGTAATCGTGATGCATCCTAACGTTAAGACTGGTTCTTGCTCCGACGAAGCAAATGACAATTTCGCCGTTGTCTCGGCTTATGCTTGAACTGAGCAACGGACACGCGGAGAAAGGAGACGGAGGTTATATACATAGAACCTTAAACAGAGCTTATTTAGTCGCCGTTCTGAATGATTGGCTGAGGCTAGACAACTGGAGAAATGGACCAACGGAGAAAAACCGGACGAAAATATATAATGCTAACTTTATAAAAATTGCTTGTTTTTAGAACAAAAAATTGCAAAACTTTACAATATAACTAGTATACTAGGGCTGTCATACGTGTGCTTGGGGGGGGGGTTCCCCAGACCTGAGCTCACCCCCCCCCCCGGAGTGGTCCCTCACCCCCCCAGAATCCGGATTTTTCCGGTAAAAATCTGGTTTTTCGGCGGCCTTCGGCCGCCCTTCACCCCCCTCCCAGAACTTCCCCTCCTGCACATGTCTGGCTGTCATGATTTCTGATTTTTCAGAATTTTGATTGATTTTGAATAAAAATCTCATCAAAAGTAATTTTGGTTTTATATTGATGTCAAAACAGCACTAGTTGATACTTTAACTTAGTATAAGCAAGAGCCTAGTAACTGCGTCACACTCTTAGCTGTCAGGCTGGGGATATGATCTGCACAATAACGGCACCCTCCATCCCCCCCCAAATTGGACCCCAGTGATCCCCCCCCACAAATTGAGTACCTGGTACAGATTTCAGTACGATCACTCGCTTGGGTTCACTCGCTCATATGTTCATGGGTTGAAGCTCGGAAAGTGGCCAGATGCTGATAGAACGTTTTTGGCTTCAACACAAATATACAAGCGAGTGATCTGTGATCGTACAAAAAACTGTACTAGACTCATTAGTGGCCAGTGGAGGTAGGGATCTCTGGGGTCCAATTGGGGGGAGTCGGTGGTTATAGTGTAGATGTCCCAAGCCTAATAACTAAGAGTGTTACACCTGTTACACTCTTAGTTATTACGTACTCTTGGTATAAGCAAGAGTACATAATATGAGAGGAGAGTGTGCCTGTGCCAGTCGGCACTCGGCACAGTATGTTATCAGAGCAAAAGCTATGCTCTGTTCACTAGCGGCTGACGCTCCCGCTAATCGAAATGATGACGCTCATCGCTTGTGTTAATGCTCGAAACACAAGCAGTGTGTTAGCAAAATTTGTGCCTGCTTTGAGCTTTGGAATACAAGCATAGCGTGCGAATTCCTTTGATGGTCCAATTTGGGGAGTGAGTCGTTAGGAAGCAGACCATAGTTTTTGCTTTGATAACAAAGAGTGTGCCTAGTGGCACACTCTTATGTACTCTTGGTCAGGGTTTTCTTTTGGTTTTCGGATTTGCGTCAACCTTGCGTCCCGCGAAGCTTAAGTTGCGTCTCGTTAAGAAATTTTGCGTCCAGGCAGAATTCTTGTTTTAGCGTGTTTTAGTGCGAAAAATTGTTTTATTTATGAAAATTTCGATAACTCCTGTAGTGTAACGCTATTTAGACTATTTAGAAAGTGATGCTGCTTAACTGTAATGCAGGACTACACGATTACCACAGAATATATGTAGATGCGACCAATGTACACGGCGGGGGATCCCAGAAGTTGAAGAATGTTTTGAAATTACAGAATAATCCGTAGTGGAAATGTTTGAAAAGATTTTATTTGGCATCTGTTGCATCCAACGAATGCCTTGAGTAATTTTCGATGTTATTGACACACATTATTCCGATATTTCAACGTTTGTTAATTAAAGTATTAAAAAATTATGAAATATTTAGGAATATCATTGAGAATAAAGGTACGTAGTAAATATTAAAACATAGGTACAATTGGTGTCGAAAACTCCGAGAACTACTGATGCTTGATAACAATATTGCAAATGAGGACCGGGGGGTCTGGGGGGCAGAGCCCCCCGAAGTTGGAGGTTTTTGAAATTACGGATTAAATTGGCAACTGTTACATCAATTCTAACTAAAGCTCCTAAAGCTAATGCATTTTGTGTGTTAATTGCGTCTGTAAATTTTTGAACTTTGAATACATAAGTCAGTATCAATAAACAAAGAAGCGTGTATGCTTCGGGCTGCATTATTCAATGGCAAAACAGTGAAGCATTTGTAAATACTATTAACGCTAGTTACGATTAATTCATCGTTAATTGTACGTAAGCCTTTTGTATTTGAAAATTTTAGAAAAATGGTAGTCTTGCATTATTTCAAATTCCATTTGTGTATTTTTTCCCGAAAAACGTTTTTTAGAAGAAACAAAATAATTTGGATATTCTGCTCCTGCTACAGGTACAAATTTGTTAATTTCGGGGCTTTACTTTTGTATCTTGATCCTGCCTGACCTGTTGAATGAGAACAATATAAATGTTCACGATTATGCACCTAGTAAGATATATATATATGTTTATTGAAGTGAAATTTACTAGTTCAAAAAGATCTGATATGGATTCAGGTAGACAACAACTGAACAAATAACATTGAGTAACATTGAGGCATTACCTTGCACCTTGGCATTCCATGGCAAAGTGGGAAACATCGGGGGCCTGGGGGCGGAGCCCCCAGTACCCGAAGAAATTTTTGGAAAAAAAACGGAAAAATTGGTACAGGAAACATTTTAAGTTTTTACTCTTACAAAAGTTAATTTTTCCCCGAAATAATGTTGCGTCTAGCTTGCGTCCCGTTAAAATTTCATTGCGTCCAGATAAGAAACTTTGCGTCCAGACGCACATCTGGACGCAAAAAAACCCTGGTACTTGACAAAAAACTTTTCGTTGAAATTTTTCAAAATTTTAAATTTATAAAGATTTTATTTTATCGTCACGATTCAGAAGAATATATATTTTGGGTCTCTGATGAATATTAAATGCAGAATATGTAAGTGATCTCAATTTTCTACACTCATTTTTGGTCAGAATTCTGGAAGCTTCTGAACTTGACATTACAAGCAATGCTAATGCGAGTATATACTAAAAACGCGAGCGAGCAGTAGCTTGTCAAAGTTGGAAAAGCAGCAAAGATCAAAGGATTTTGAAAATCGAAAAATGGTAAGAGAAATTTCAAACCTTAACAGCTTTTCTTCGTTCTTACACGTCATTCTGCGTGTTTTCAGATGTTTTAGTTTCGAAAAGTTTTAGAATTTAGAATAAAACAGAGAAATTTTTGTCAGTCAGTAAGCGATTTTAGTTTCAGTTTCAGTTCCAGTCGGCGATCCAACCTAGTTTCAGTTACAGTCGGGGACACAAAATAGTTTCAGTTTCAATTTCAGTCGAAAACACAAAATTTCATTTTCAGTTTTAGTTTCAGGCGGAGTTTCAGTTTCATTCAGTTTCAGTTTGTGGTCATTCAGAAAGGTGCAGTTTCCAGCATTAAGAAATAATATTTATGATATAAATAATATTCAGAAATAATAGCATAAATTTTTGATTATTTAGGCTCTCACTACAGAATATTAACGACATAAAAACGAACTTTCCACCCGGAAAAATTTCACCGGAGGGAAGGATTTCACCGGTGATATTTTCCGGGGCGGGAGGGGGGAATTTCGCCGGGGAAGTTTTTCCGGGGGGATTTCTAGAGGAACATTTCACCGTGATATCGGCATGACAGACAATAAGCGGAGAGACGAAGGTCACGGACGGACGGAAAATATGACTCCGCCCAGGCAATTCTGATATGCGGTTTTGACCCTTAGTTCAATGCTAAGTTGGCTACAGTTCCAATTGAACTGTAAAATTTTGTTTATGCAAGAATGAATGCAAGAATTCAGTTCGCACTTTCCTCCGCCTCTTATACTTCGCTAATTACGGATTCCAGCACAAGCTCTCTATACTCCCTTTTTTATATAGTTGTCCCACAATTTCAAGGATACGTTGCACTTGTAGGTGCTGTGGGGTGCGGATTGATCTAAATTAATAAGTAACAAGTCAGGCAACTACCAAACAATTTGAGGTTCTTATGCGCTGTGCTCTTTCTACATATTTCATTAAAGTGGCCCATTACATAATGGCTTCTTCAGAAACGGTTATACTGAAGCGAT